>CBVK0103274997.1:0-20314 GCA_900067695.1 Picea abies
AGTTAGGTGGAAAGACAATGGAGGTTGATGTCGAGGTGGTTGATGCACCCCTTAACTATAATTTACTACTAGGGTGTAATTGGACTTATGCCATGACCGTGATCATGTCATATGTTTTCCTCACAAAGGGAAAATAGTGACAATTGATCAATTGTCCTTTGTGCATGCTAGTCCTAATGCATTAGGTGGACCTTGAATCCCATTGATCGATAATTCTCGGTAGGCAACCGAGGATGTTGGTTTCAGAATGTATTCCTCTCTCATGGGTAACTTTGATTTTGTGGCACCAATCCACCAAATTGATGCCATTTCTAGTAAGTCTTCATAACTGATGAGGTCCGTTCCTTTCCATACTTTGTATTTCAATGACCCTTGGACCCTACCTTCCCCAACTATGTCATGCAAAGGTTAGATGCACATTGAGATGGCAATGCCACTGTCAGCGACAGAGGTTGCGTATCAAACTATTCTTAACACTATTGTTGACCCAAATCCTTTCTCCTCACAGACGTACACAGATGATCCCGTTCTAGAGCCCATATGGGCTACCCAATCGTCTTGTTCGCATGATTTCCTTGATGATACTTTACCTTCAGATGAAGCCATCTTAGAGGTCATGTATGGTCCCGATAGGCCTTGGGACGATATGCATCATCGCTCCTATTTCTTCCCAGAACTTGTTAGGATCGAACAAGACAACTTTAGATCTACCTTGAGTGATATGGTTGGTCACGTTGTGGATCCGCTAGATACACATGGTATTTATGTCGAAGGAGACATGGCAAATATTTCTTCGATTGTCACGATTAATATCTCTTGAATTCTTGGCAAAATTGAGAACGTATATATCGGTGCAGATTGTTCGCCTGAAGAAATTTAGATCTACACTGATCTCTTCAAATAATTTGACGTATTCACTTGGTCATATGAAGAGATGCCAGGGATCGACCCCAACATTGTCGAACATGAGATCAAGACTTATCCAGATGCTAGACCTATTTGACAACATCGTAGAGCTATTAATCCTAAGAAGGTCCCTTCTATTAAGGCAGAGGTAGAGAATCTACTTAATGGTAGTTTCATCTACTTGGTTCCCTTGACCGAATGGGTGTCCAACCCTGTTCCCGTGAATAAGAAACAAGGAACCATCCACGTATGTATGGATTTTCGAGACCTAAAGAAGGCTTGTCCTAAAGACAACTTCTCAACTCTTTTCATCTACCAGATTATTGATGAGTGTGTGGGAAGCAAAGTTTTTTCTTTTATGGATGGATTTTCAGGATATAATCAAATTCAAATCAAACTCGAGGATCAACACAAGACAATGTTTATTTGTCCTTCGGGCACTTTTTCATACCGGAAAATGCCTTTCGGCCTTAAAAACGTCAGAGAAACCTTCCAACATGCCATGACCTTTGCTTTTCACAATCTCAAACATATTTTCGAAGCTTACCTCAATGATATCGCTGCTCACTCTCGCAAGAGAGTAGATCACTCCAGTCACTGTCGATTAATATTTGAGATATGTTGTTGCTATCACATCTGTTTAAACCCTCACAAGTGCATATTCTACATTATGTCTGGCCATCTCTTAGGATTCTTAGTCTCTGAACATGGGATCATGGTGGATCCTATGAAGGTTGAGGCAATACTTCGATTGCCTACACTCTTTCCCTACACGACGCTCTTCCGATCTCACTTCTACATTATGTCTGGCCATCTCTTAGGATTCTTAGTCTCTGAACATGGGATCATGGTGGATCCTATGAAGGTTGAGGCAATACTTCGATTGCCTCCCCCACGCAACATGCAACAACTTTAGGGTTTACATGGGAAGGATAACTTCTTATGTCGGTTCATAATGAACTATGCCAATTTAACTAAGGGTTTCGTGCGTCTTTTGAAGAAGGATACTTTGTTTATATGGAATGAGCAAGCCCAGGAATCCTTTGATTCTCTTAAGAAAGCCTTGGTATCAATGCCTCTGCTGAAGCCTCCAAACTAGAGTAGAGACTATTTTCTTTATATCACCACATCTGAAGGGACGGTTGGTATGGTTTTGGTTCTGGAGGACGATGAGATCATGAGCACATTGTATACTATCTCAGTGGAAACTTAGTCGGTCCTAAACTTAAATACTGTTACGCAGAAAAACTAGCCTTGGCCGCCGTACATGCAGTTCAAAGATTACGACATTATATATTACTTTGCAAAACTATCGTAGTTGCAGATATCAATCCATTTCAATACGTCCTTACTAGGCGTATCATAGGGGGAAAATACAATAAGTGGATTTTTATTTTGCAATAATTTGATCTTGATTTTGCTTCGGAAAAGTCTAATAAATCGCTAGTTTTTTTCAAGTTGATATCAGACTTCCCTCGAATAGATGAGGAAATTATTCATGAGGATTCGCTCATAGATGAAAATATCTTCCTTATCTCATCTTTGAACCCCTGGTATGGAGACATTCTAATTTATCTTCAAACCTTGAAGATATCCTAGCATATGTCGAGAGACGATCGATGACGTATATGTCATCAAGAAAAAAAACACCTTATCATCGATGACACTTTGTATCGTTGAGGAGTAGATAATATTTTGCATCATTTATTGACTCACAAGGAAGCTGAGTTGGTTCTCAATGGTTGTTGTAGTGGGGCTTGTGGTGGTCATCTATCTGGGCTTGCGACAACCCAAATTTTTTTGCAAGGCGGTTATTTTTGGCCATCAATTTTTAAAGATTGTGTTGATGCGGTTAAGAAGTGGCACCCTTTCCAGGTAAAATGTGCTCGCATTTATCCCCTCTTCACCCAATCATCATCATCGGTCCCTTCACCAAGTGGAGGGTGGATTTTATGGACTATAACCCAGCTTCCGCTGGGGGGCATCAACATATTATTGTGGCCATGGATTACTTCACTAAATGGGAAGAGGCCATGCCTACCATTAAATCTGATGGTAAGATGGAAACATTCTTCGTATTCAACCAAATTATAGCCCAGTTCAGAATTCCAAAGGAGATTGTCACTGATCATGGTAGTCACTTTCATAATGAAATGAAGAAGGAGTTAGCATCAAAACTGGGGTTTAAGCATGCTCATTCTTCCCCTTATTATCCCCAAGAAAATGGACAAGTAGAGGCGGTGAATAAATCTCTCAAGACCATCTTGCAAAAAAACTGTCAGCCAAAGTAAATCTGACTGGCATCTAACGCTTTACCCTGCGCTTTGGGAAAAATTAACCTCGGTAAATACTTCCAACAATTTTTCTTCTTTTCAGTTAGTACATGGCATGGGGTTGATCCTTTCGATTGAATGCGAAGTCCCTTCCCTCAAACTGGAAATTGAGCTCCTACTTGACACATCCAATCTTGTAGAATGCCTTGTGCACCTAGAGTGTCTAGATGAGCAATGTTGATATGCCTCTATGACCATTGAAGTGAATAAACGATGTGTTAAGGTTCAGTATGATAGGTCTGTCTATCCTTGACAGTACGTTGAGGGTGACTTGGTTCTCATGTATGACCAAGCCAAACAACTATTAGGGGAAGGAAATTTTAACCCCATGTGGCACGGTCCTTATATCATGCGACGTGTTATAGAGAAAGGAGCCTATGAATTGGAATATTATGAAGGGAATATGCTGGATGAGACTAGAAATGGGATCTACCTTAAAAGATATTACGCTTGAGCCATCAAGCTTGGGCATGACTCTTTGTATACTAGTTTATCTTAGTGTATATACATATTTTCCTTTGCGTCATCAGATTGCTTATCAAGTTTTCCCATGGTTGGCAGATGTCATTGGAGTCTTCAATTTACTTAGGATTCACAAACGGTGCCAATCATCATACATGGAACATGGCTTCCACCACTTGGGTCATTTACTCACCCGAGGGAAAACTGGTGTCTTCAGGTGGCGTCCGTCTGGAGCCATTAATGAATAACGTGGCTGAGTATAGCGTCGTTATAGAAATATTACGTGATTCCATTTCACATGGTGTTCGGTCTTTAGAGGTTATTCTAGACTCCCAGTTAGTCATATGTCAGTTAAACGACAAAGACCGTGTGCGAGACCCTACTCTACTCCGACGATTCCTACAGGTATGACTTTTGGAACGACACTTTGTTTTTCTTACTTATAATCACATACCTATAAGTTCTAATAATTTATCTGATGCATATGCTAATTATGTTTTAGATTGGCATTTTTCACATAACTAAAGTAAAGGAAACACATTCATGCATGTACACATTGTAACATATATAAGTAAAGCCGAAGACGAATTCTTTTTTTATATTCCATCTTTTCAAAAAATATGGTGTCATAGTATAAAATGGGGCTCACACCCTCAAAATACATATATGGCCGGTATATATATGACCATGACACCTTTTCCTGTGGCACTGGATGCATATCATGATAGCACATTACGACGTTTGCGAGACACTGGAAGAGTCCCACCCACGCATGGGGCACACCCACCACCTGCCGTTGCATAGTCTCTGAAAGATCCTCCACTTGAACCATAGGAATCTTGTGCATCAATTGAGATAGGTTCCCTGAACATTTTGCAACAGTCTCTCCACATCTCCTCTCGCATGCTCATCTCCCTTGCTTCTCTGCCGATGTCATGGGAATCCATATGGTCGTCGTAGACCTACATCTGTGTAACAAAGTAATTGTTAATACTTGATACCATACACAGATATTTGCATTTTTTATTCTTTTTGAAATAACACAAAAAATGAAATATATAAAAATATTTCTTACCAATATCACCGTAGGCGAAACATGGTGGAAAAGGAATATCTGGATCCCCTCTGTAGCTAATCCTAGAATATTAGTAGTCATCAATGGTTATGACCTGTCAACGCCACCAGAAAAATAACTCATCATTGTAGGGGGTTGGCACCCTACCACCTCCTAACTGCCTCATCAAATCTGTCCACCATGACATGGATGGATCACGAGGTCCACGTGGAATAATATCTACTCTAGGGCTCAAGCCTGGAATCTTCTCAAATAAAAAACTACACATAATAGATGCAAATCCTAAGTTTCTCTTTCTTCCATGTTTGCAATCCGTCAACTGGCTCTTCATGTTAGCCAAAAGTGAGGTATACCAGTCATAAAAAGTGGGTCGTAAACACTCCATTGCATAAAACATGAGTGACCTTGAGGCCTGGTGCAATGAGACCGACCTCGAGATCCCTGTAAGAGAAAGTAAGCTCAGGTTCTCGATCACCCTGATTGGGAGTTGGATCCCTACTTTATTTGTGGCTGCAACATAGTGGGTGGAAATGTACTCCTCCATGGTCATACCACCTCCATCCCCACACACCTTGAGATTCACTACCTCGCCCCAGTGAGACAATCCTGTGATAAAATATATGTCATCTACTTGAATCCTTAATGGTTTCCCATCAATATTGAAGGTCTCTGTCTCCAGATCCCAATAGTTTACGAGCTTCTGAAGTAACCTCACTTGAGCCCCCATTCCTTTGAGAGCCCCAAATTTATAAAGGCCACATTTTTTTTTTAAATCTAGTTGGGCCCTTGCATCCCTTTCCATTGCTTCATCTACCTCTTCATGCTCCCTCTCCCTCCATTCAATCCCCATCCTACCAAAGGAAAGTCATTTTTGAGTTAAATTTTGTCAAAAAAGTTGTTTACAGACTTGTACGCAGGATAACTTGCTAATAGTCGCGTATACGGTCGCATATACGCGGGCATGCTTTTCTTTTCCTGCGTACATGGAGGTATGTACACGACCCAATGAACTATCACTTGCATACACCCTAGTTTACATGTTGCATCCTCTAAAACTCAAAAAATGAGGACTAAATTTGAATTTTAAACCACTAAAAATGAATATGAGGGGAAGGGCACTTACTTGGTCCAGACGTTTGTTAATTCCGTTGATCGTAGCTCCCACAATCAACAATTGAAGATCGCTGGAAAAATGACCTAAGATGCACTATATGGGTGAAAAAACTCAAATGGTATGGTAAAATGGTCTATTTTTACTATTAGTAGAATTTTTTTACCCACTTCATATAATTTGGGCTGATTTTTTGACCTTATGGACTGATAGTACAGTGGAAAGAGTTGGTTTTGGTGGTTTTTTCTAATATTTTATTTTGCGGTTTCTAGTGTCATACCGCTCATTCATGCCTTCGGTAGGTATTTTTTTTCACTAACATATAGGATAGGTTGTCACTCCATTTTGCATTCTTGCATTGTCCTATGACTGTGATCTGTATACCTTAGGAACAAACCCATTTATTAGCGACACAAAACTTTCTTGTTGCTACTAGAAGTGTTGCTATTAAGGGGTAGAGGCTTACCTAACATGGGTACCCTAGTTATAACCTTTGTGCCATTTGGTGCCCATGTAAAAGTTATTCCATAGGACCGGGAGTTCCTTATAGTTATGATATGACTTTGTGTTTGAACCTCATATTCTTACTCACAAGAATTCTGACCTTCACCTATGGGACTCCCCCTCGAGTCTTGGTTAAGATCTTTTTCAACTCTCTAAAAAGTGAAAATATTTCCGAGTGAACTTGTCTCTTTCACGCTCGTTAAAATGGATTTGAAAAGACATTTAGTTGGTGTAAGTTTAACCCTTTTCCAGACCAAGTAGACTACTTATGAAAAATGAATACTTTACTAAACATTGGCTAGAAGAGTTCTTCTGGGTATTATTTTATAATTTTTCGGGCCTAGGGGACTAGATCTATGAAAAAGGACATTCTTTGGAGTTAAGTTATAACCACATTCCATCCTCCTACTTGTAGTATTGAGCCTATTGTCGGTTCCTGATTTCTCATTATAAGCCTCTTACCTCTACAATTTGCATCACTAGCCAAGCATAGCCTCGTGTATATCCTTTGCAGCTTGACACCTTGTACCCTAAGAGGAAACATTCCCCCGAGTGTCCATGCCCCGCATGCACTTCCTTGCATTGAGCATAGGTATGTTCCACTATTTGGAGCTAGTTTCTTATTCACAACCCTCATTTCCTCTCTTGTATCATAGCATTACTTTGCCTATGAAAAAACAAAAAAGATGGATAGGAAAATAATATTATCTCATATCAACACCAATAGTGTCTCCTTTGAACATAGCACAAACTTTTGAGTCCATTGTCGCCCAAAGTTTGGGTTTATCATGGCCTTAGGAAGTTGAGCTCGTTACTTAGAGTTTACTCCTCTGAATGGTTATTCTTCCAGTCCATATGGAGAGTTTGTTGATGCCTCTTGCATCACGAAGTTTCATCATCAAGTCTATGCTGCCTGAGTTATCCATATGTCTCATGCTCTTGTTCAAAGGAAGTCTATAAGATTGTGTTGACCATTTCTCATAACTCTTGACTTTGCATGTCGGCCATACCCTCAACATGTCTCAGAGTCACATGAAGTTGTAGTCCTACCACACACCGTGGTCCTACGTTCATCATGGGTAGGTAACCTTGAACCCAAGAGTCGACATCTCCTCATTGGTCACTGACTGGGGGGTTTCCCTTGTGTTTGATGGAAATAAATCTATTCACACATTGGGATTAGTGTAGTGTCTTGGATGCCATTAGACTTATTAGTGGTTTCCTCACCTTTGTTAGCCATCTTCCTTGTTGGCTACTATTCAAAGGGTCTTTTTCATGCACTCCTTGCATATGGTGCATGTGAAATATGCACATGGACATTTGTTCGTGAACATCATATTCATCCAAGATCCTTCTAACCATAAATATATTGCTTTGTACCTCATGCTGAATGATGAGAGATGCCCTAATTCTCTCCTTTCAGTGGGTCTCCTTCCATTGGCTTCAGCTCATCTATTTTGGAAATGAGACCTAGAGTCATATGAGTACTTAGAGGCTTGTAGTCATCAGT
Organism: Picea abies; assembly: GCA_900067695.1. Taxonomy (NCBI): domain Eukaryota; kingdom Viridiplantae; phylum Streptophyta; class Pinopsida; order Pinales; family Pinaceae; genus Picea; species Picea abies. Next base: position 7,902 of record CBVK0103274997.1, read on the forward strand.
GGCAAGTTCTCCCGCCATCAAAAGTTGGGAATACATCAATGTCTCATGATCGATGGATTCTTCAAGTGTTCGACCTCAACACCCTTATTCATACTTGTAAGAACGTACTCAGTGCCTTGATACCTACTTTCATTATCGATAGGTTGTCTCATGTTTGTTAACGATATACCTTAATGACTAGTAATCAAATGAACTCTCATTGTGTTCGACATCAACTCCTCTATTCACATGATGTAGGCTTTCACCTTCAGTGGATAGTGTAGAATACATTCAAGTTACAATAGCAACATTCCTATTATGTTTCTTTCTTTCATTGGACCAATACCTATATGACTTTAGTGATCATAGGAGATCAGATTGTACCCCATTTTATATAGATATCTTCAGATTGATTTTGAGACTGGATTCCATTGGGCCTTGTTCGTGACTATAACAACCTATGGCATGTGTCTACTCTGTATTGCCTAATTCATGGCCATGGACAACTATTTAGTATATTCCCACATGGATCTGCAGTGTAATTCAGATTGGAAACCATGTGTACAAAGTCATTATGGATTGTAATATTCTCATGAGTAACTAGCACTTCCAACTGAGTCTCCATTACTCCACTTTTGGGAATTATAATGTATTTCAACCATTGCAGATACTCCTCTGACCTCACTCATTAGGGGGCATCTGTTTAACAATTTTTTCCTCACCCGATGCAACTTGCTTGGATGACCTTTCCATGTCCCTATGCAAACTTGAAGTCCCCTATTTTACCTTCTAGATATAAAAAAACACATTTTTCCACATATACGTGCCCTACCAGTTAAAGAACAAGCGTATACGTAGTTTGCTCCACTACAACCCACGTACATCAGGTTTGGTGCTCAAAATTAAAAAATATTTCGGGTTTCCATGTCACATCATGAGATCCATGATCCTTGAGCTTCCATATACTGGAAACACTCCAACTCGGCCCTTCAGTTCCATTTGAAGGCTATAAATTGAGCCATATCCAAGCCTTGAAAAAGGAGAGAATTCAAATTTTCAGAGAAAATATACTCTGGAGAAATTTCACTTCATATTGATTCTGCATCCCCTTATCTTTGAAAATATGAACTCATTGTTCATCCCCCAAGCTCTTCCTACTTTGTGATGGAGAACATCATTGTCTCCTTTATATGAGCTTGCCTTTGGTGGATGATTGAAGTGGTGGAGGCCCAACTAGAGGGACTTAGTTTCTTAGTTTCGATATGCGTCGTTACAAAAGTTTGTCACCTATATACTTATGCTGATAATTTTAATAGAAATACTCTTTTCTTGTCCAATTGATATCTTGCAAATATTTGAATTATTATTCCATGGGCGTATTTTTCATGTATGTTAATGGATTATGATAATTTATATGATGACATTATATATTATCACCATATTCTTGTGTATCTTGGTTGTTGAGGACAAGTTGCAGGTATAAAGCTTTGAGTTGCATGCTCAACGATGGTCTTCATCGAACGTCCAGACGAGGTAGGCTCTTGACCTTGTCTTGTTATCATTTCATTTATATATCATACTTGGGATTAGATTTGATTTATGCATGTCATTCTGTCTGATGTGGTTTACCCCATTCCACAGAGAGATTTTTCTCATAATAGATTGTAACCTGGTATGTTAATTCTGAAGGCCTTAGAGACCTCATAGTATCCAACAATAATTCCCTTCTTTCCTGAAGGATCCAACTTAGTTATCTTTTCTTTTGGAATGTGTAAAAATACTGGGCAAACAAATATTTTGAGAAGGCTTACTTATAGCTTCTTTCCGATGAAAATTTCTTCGGTAATTTTGAATCCAAGTGCACTATGGGATAATCTGTTTTGGACATATATTGTTGTTCTTGCTGCTTCAACCCATAAGTGAATTGGAAGATCTTGATCGTGAATCATAATCTTTACTGCTTCCATAATCGTTCTATTATTTCTTTCTACTACACCATTTTGTTGAGGATTATAAGGAGTGGTGAGCTCCCTCTTAATCCTGACATCTCTGCAAAAGCTTCCAAATTCATTTGAAGTGTACTCTCCATTATCTGACCTGAGTATCTTGATTTTCCTTTCAGAGAGGTTTTCTACCAAGGCTTTGAATTCCTTGAGCTTTCCAAGTGCTTCATCTTTTGACTTCAAGAAATAAACCCAAGTATTACAAGAGTAATCATATATAAAGGATACATAGTATACATACCCATTTAGAGAGGTTTATGGCATTGGACTGCATACATCTAAGTGGACAAGTTCTAGAATTACTTCTACTTTACTGTCGCTCTTTGGAAAATGATTCTTTATGTTCTTTCCTTGTGAACATCCCTTGCATACACCTTCATTATCAACCTTTAGTTATGGTAAACCTGTAACTACCTTGCTTACATGTGGTAAGGCTTTGTAGTTGATGTGAGCTAGTCTTTTATGCGGAAGTTCATAAGGACTTTCAATAGAGTGAGTCAAAGCTACATCTGAGTTACCCTTTAACTTGTACAAACCACATTCTTCTATTCCAATAACAACTGTATCTTCTATAGTTTTTCCTTTAGACCACATAAGAACTTCACTATATTTTAATGGAACCATGAAACCTTTCTTATCTAGGGCTGAAATAGAAAGTAAGTTCTTTTTAAAACCTAGTACATAGAGTACATCCTTCATTCTCATTGGAGTTCCTGAATCAAGTTTGTAGGTGGCTTCTCCCATTCCTTTGATTGGGTACTGATAGTCATCTCCCAATGAAACTTTCTGGGGATATTCCTTGTCTATAATTCTAGAGAGAGTGTTCTTCTGACCTGTCATGTGCTTAGAGGAACCACTATTTATGAGCCAAGTATCCTCTCTAGGTGTCACAGATCCTGAGAGAGCGGAAAACAAAACATATTCTTCAATCTCTTCTTTAGCTAACTTGTTGGGTGGCTCATCATCTTCAGCTGCATGGGCATGATGTATTTTATTATTTATCTTCTTGTATTCTTCCCTTCTGGTAGGACAATTCTTAGCAATATGTCCCATCTTATCACAATGATAACACTAGTAGGAGGAGAAATATTTTTGCCTTCTTTGACCTTTAAGATATTTTTGAAATCTATTCTGAGAATGAGATTCTTTATGAAAGTGAGTCTCCTTTTGAAAATGAGACTTTCCCTTTCCATCCTTAGCATGAACAAATAGGGCTTGATCTTCATCTCTTAATAGGACGACTTCTCGGTTGGCCACTCTTGATTCTTCTTGAACACATTCTTCCCATAAACTATCAAATTGGAGTTTCTCTTTTTTTGCACGAATAGTTTGGATGAAGGCATCCAAAGGTATTTTGAGACCATTAAGAGTTGTCATCTAGAGTTCATCTTCATCTAAGTTGTCTCCAATTACCTCTACTAGTTCCTTGAATTGAGAAACCTTAGAGAAATAGTCTTGAACGATTTCTCCTTTTTGCATCTTTGTATTCTTGAGTTGGGTTTTCAAGTTTATCTACCGGTTGATGTTCCTTCCTTAATACATTCTAGTTAGGGAATCAAACATATCTTTTGGATTATTCTTAGAAGACACTTGAGGGATCAAGTGGTCTTTAATGGAATCTGCAATTATTATTTTAGCCTTAATCATATCCTTCTTGTACTTCTCTTTGGCTGCATTTTCTTCGGGTTTCAGTACATTTTCTTTTATGAATTTTGCAAGGTCATTCTCTTCAAGAATGAGTCCAATTCTATACTTCCAGGCATGAAAATTTTCCACACCTTCTAACTTGTCAACAAGTTTGGTGCTTGTAGACATCTTGACTCAAAGATAAGAAAATGATCAGAAAATGAGAGAGCTCAAAAAATAAAACCGAGCTTACTAGGAGATGCGCTAGGTTGAGGTGAGTTTGTTGGAGCTGACTGTTTTTGAAAAATCCAAGTTTTACCCCTTGAAACTTGACTTGCACAATTCTGGACTAGTACTTCTGGTATTGGTTTCGATTTCTTGGTTTTCTAGTACTAGTCAAAACTAGAGTTTGGCTTTACAAAGAATATAGCCACTGAAAAAGTTCGCTCAAGCTGCCAAAATATGCGCTAGAGAAAGACACACTTCCCAAGGTGGTCTTTGGTAAAAAAATCCTCTTTAGTAATAAGCCCTAATTTTGTTGTACGACAATAAAAACGTCAAGACACCAATTGAAATATAGTCTATTTAGTCAAGCTTTGAAACCGTGTTATTACTGCTATTATTAGGTTATTTCCAAATTACATGAGCATTCAATGCATTTCCAAAACAACAGTATAAAGAGGATCACTAAAAGAAACACAATCACAAGGTACACAACATTTTATCCTAGAAAACCCTCATGGGGGAGAAAACCCAACAAAACTTCCTCAATAATAGATTGCCAGTACAATGCCAAGACTAAGACCAAAACACCAAAGACAGACCAATACTAAGCATGCGCCTCTCTTCTTCTTCCTCCTACAACTGCAATTTCCTTCAAGATATGCGCACTAGATAAGTGAGAGAGTGTGTGTAAATGAGACACCAACCTCACATATAAATACAAGTGTGAGATGGTGCTAGGGTTGGGTCTCTTCACTTGGTTGAGCTAACTTCTCCTAGAAGTGGCTAAAACCACTTTATAATTACTAGGGGCCGAATTTACAATTACCACTATACAAATACAGTTTGACCAATCCACAAAATGGGATTTGATCTTATACATGACCCAACTTGATCAATCCGCAAAAGGGGATTTGATCTATAAAATAATAAATCAAATATAATTAGAGTATTCTTCAAAGTTACAATATTTCAACACACCTATACCAAATCATGCATCAACCACGAACATCAACATGTACCAAATCGTTCATCAACCATGTATATCAACCATGCACATAAACCATGTACGTGCACATAACCACCATACCATGTGAAAACCATGCACATCAACCATGTACATCAACACATGTACCATACCATGTACAATATACCATATGCCATATAATGTGTCTCAACCATACACCATATCACTCTCAATCATGCCATGTGCCATAAGATAAGCCTCATGTATATGCCAATATCACAAAGATGTGCTTATACCAATGAACCATAACAACCATATACCAAGTATCAAGAGTATGTCTCAGGCATGTAACAATGTAACCTCAACCATATGCAATCATGTACCATCAAGGGCCTCCAAGACATGCCTTAAGCATGTGCCATACCATCCAAGATACAAGCCTCAAACAAATAGACAAAAGAAATACCTTTACTCATGAAAACCTAAAGCATACCATCTCAGATGCTATAACAACTGTGTTGGACCATCAAACTTTGCTTCAACTCAACCAACCATTCTTTTTCAAAGATTTTCCTTAGATCCGCAACCTATCCTCCTACAGCTTGCATATGTACGCGACCTATCCTCTATCAACTCACATATGTATGCGACCTATCCTTATATAACTCATATACAACCTCAAAAAACTAAGGTTACCAATTTTCCGCAGCTCCGAAACTTTTGCTACTTCAGACCTTCACAACTTCAAAAACATATCGTCATATTCAACCTCAGATTCACTAATAGATTTTCCAAAATATAGACCATACCATCCATAATATATATATTCAATGTAAGTGTGTGTATTAATAAGAGACTCTTTGAGGTGTATTTATATTAATTCCAGGTAACCTTTTTCCTTATTTTAGGGGTTTCTTGTTACACCCACTTTACCCTTTGACCAAGACTTGTAACCAACTAGGGGCTTCTTGACTAGTCTTCGAGGCTTCCAACTTTACAAGGCCATATCTACCTAACTGTGAGGAACCATGTGACATTCCAGATATCACCTGAAATGACATGATGAGTACTATTCATTTATGAGGGTCTTGCCTGCATTTGCACTGTCCTTCATGTATATATTCCTTAATCAACTTTGGGTCCCATAACCACATGTCCCAGGCTACATGTAGAATACATCAAATGTACCCAAATAACTCACCATCCATCTCGATCATACAAGTGTCAATCAACTGTCCAACCTCTCTGGACCTCCCCAAGGGTTGACATCAATCTCCAAGATCACTCTCCACGGGTTGGGATTGATTCTATATGTTATAAGCATTATTGTGCCTTAAGGGCATATTATTTAGCCAAGCAGTTCTCTTTGTCATTACAAATGAATTCTACAGCCATTAGGGTGTAGAAAACTTCTTTCACTTCTTTCAATCTTTACTCACTATTTTACCGTTGAAATTCACTTGTAAACCTTGGTAATTGTTCTACTAGTTATTGGCTAATTTTTGGGTGGTTTAGGCTAGATCTTGCCGTTGTAGAAATTTTTTTCTACAACCACTAATATTTCATAATAAATTTCTAATAACACACAATAAACAACTCGTAAAGCCACAAAAGTCTTTCTTTAAAGATTGGAAGTTTAACTAGTCATTGCTAGTTTTATTTTCAATATATTGTACTAGGTTTTTGGTGGTTAAACTTGCAACTATTGTTATCATTTGTTGCTGATATATAATTATTTCCATACTACTGAAATTTGGGACAACAATGATTCTTGCTTGATCCCCATTGGTTTAAGGTTTGTATATCTATCATTTGTCTTGTTTTGAGCAGGGATAACATTGTTTTGCAGGTACATAACGCTTGTCAACCATTCTCCATGTACAAGTTTCATTCTCTGGCCTTATTACTTCTCCAATATTGACGTATAGGGGTGTTCATTGATCATCATCTCATTTTCCATTTCAATTCCCCTAGGGTCACTTGGATTCCCCCCATTGTGGTGATTTAATCATCACTAAAACGAGGGGAGTGTCTATCTAAGGTGACAGTGCGTAGGTACTTCTGTAGTTGTCACACTTCCATGGATTGGGTTAGGCTTTACCCAATCTATAGATTATGCAATAACATTTTGGTGCCATTTTTGGGGAGGATTTTGAATCATATTTCAATCCTTAACGACACTTTGGAAAGTTATTCCCAAAGCCTTTATCCATAGATTTCCCGGTGACTCCATTGAGGTATTATCATAAGTGATGGAAGCATGTATCTGTGGCGCTTCCATGAGGAATACAAAGCCTTGGATGTTAATTCTGTTTATTGGTATCCAAACAAATTCCCAATAAAATGGTTGAGTCATATCTCTAAGTTTCATGGTGATCCATTTTCAACAGTTGCGCATAATGTCTAATTTACTGAGTTTGTTTTATGCTTTGGTGTAAAAAAGATGTGATAGTACAATTGTTTCTCTTGTCACTTGAAGAAACGCTAAGAGACTGGATCATACATTCTTGAAACCCTAAAATAATATCTTCTTCAACAATCCTTATCCAAGATATCCTCAAGTATTGGGGACCTAGAACTCAAAATCTTGAGGATACTATTCAAGACCTTGCAGATGCTTTTCTAGAACACTTGTTTCCTTTGAATCATATTGAAGGTTTGAGGAAAAAATTCTTCTAAAAACCAATGAAAATATAGTTGAGGAAAAAGAGGTTGAGGATGATAGTAAGGAGGAAATTTTTGAGAGACTCAATGAAAACATACAAGAAGACGAATAATTTTTTGAACCATTACTTGAGCACTGCCATAATAAATACTTCCTGGTCATGTTCTGCAAGCAAATAAAAGAATAATACAATGCTATCATTCAAAATTATGAAAGGAAACCTACCCTAAAAATGGCATGGGAGGTTGCCATTGCCTACTTCAGAGTAAAGTCACCATGTGATGTCGTGACAAAGAGATACAATTACAAAGAAGGTATTCCAACTTAGGATAGATAATTCTTAATGCCTAAAGAAGTCTTGAAGCTCATTGAATATCAAGATAAATTTTTTCTGAGAGAGCAGGTCCACGATGAAAGTGACCAAGAAGAAGAAGTTTTTGATGAAGCACAACATGTTGAGAACATGGATGAGACATCAATATCCTTTCTCTCGCTTGATGAAGGTGAAGTTGTCCAGTCTTGCCTTCCTCCTACACATGAATTTAAAGAAGCAATTAATCTCAATGTTGAAGAATCCTTTGATGAAGAAGACTTCCATGAAGTGCACAGTGTTGAAGATCCAGTTGAAGCTACCCTAGGTTCTATTCTTCATGCACATGAAGACAAAGAGATGGTCAATTTCAGTCATACATATGGTCTTATCAAGGAACCCTTGGATGTGGTTGTTGAGCATATAAACACCTTTATATGTATTGGGAGCTGTAGATGGGACATGGGTTGTTTCATTTTTGATGGAGATCCCATCTACGACATCGAGGGCACCTTTTAGATAAAGAATGCATAAATATTTTCTTTGGAGGATTACTTTTCACAAGCGGGTGATCCATATATTTGTGCAACCTAATGATAATATGTTCATAGACCTTTAATTAATCTACCAAGGGATGACTTGTTGCCACACACTCATGACTATTTCTAACCATACCTTGGGATTTGTGATGAATACTCTTTTGAGCACTCATATTTGTTGAATGGAGAAAATTTTCAACCTTATTCCTGCTGAAACCTTGATGGATATAAGGTCATGGCTATCCCATAACAGTCAAAGGATCACACTACAGAGAAACAATGTTTACATCGTGGGGATTTTTGCAAAGATATGCAGATAAAATGGAAACATTTTTCAGTAGTAGGAGGGTTTATTTCTCTGGAAATGAGGTTTTCCCTTACCTTTTATCTTCCTCTTGGGGAAGCCATGCCATTTTATTCTAACCTCTCATCTCCTCTTAGTCTTCAAAAAATAGTTGTGTGCTAAAGGAGGATGAACACGAGTAATCTTCTATACAGGGTATCCCTCTTTAGAGATGGATTGACCAGGCTTGTGGCATTCTTTACTGCATAATTGTTTCCCTCCCACCAACCTCCACGAGTTGCTTTCTATGATTGATTACATGCTTATTATGCTTATGATTTTTTTTATGCTTGAATTATCTTTGTTGTACTACATGATTAATCATAGGGGGAGATACCTTGATGAAGTGATGAAAAAATGGTTGCATTGGTTGTATGACTTCACCTGGCATTTTTAGGACCTAACATTCAGGGTCCCAAGGCCCCATGTAAGTAGGTAAGTCATTTACTTTCTTGCATTTGCATTTTTGTTTGCTCATGATAACTTAGTTTCATTTATCTAGATTTGCATATTCATACTTTATTTACATATTGCTTACTTGCATTTATACCCAATTGCTTATTACATTTGCTTGATCATGTTACATGTTAGTTATAAAATTTTGAAAAAATGCAAAATTTTGTTTCTAAGGTTAGTTGTTTTGGAATTTTTTTCATATGGACAAAGGGGTGAGCAAGCCACCCTCTATATCCAACATTTTGCTCGTTTCATTGTGTGTAGGCACAAATATTTCTAGGAGATGCTACGGTTCTCATGCACTTTATGACGAGTACATGTCCCCAAGTAGGAGCTAGATGTTATCCACCATTCCTAGGGTTAACTAAGGAGATGATGTCTCGAGGCCCTCGATTTTCATACATGGAGTACTGAGAAGAAGATGAGCATGCATGGGCCCCTATCATACCACACTTCACCACCTGATCGATGGAAGCAACATCCATCACACCCAACTTGGCCCACAGAGGATATTAGGTCTTGCTTCATGAGGTAACATGTATGGTGTCGTGGTAAGTGTCACCTTAATACTTGAAGAATTTGAATATGTTTTATTAAAGCTTCTCTTGATTAAGGATCATCTGCTTGGAAATTATGTTTTTTCCCCAATTTCACCCTGGTGAGTGTCATGGTTTCCTAGTAAGTGGCCACCTTTAGAGAAAGGGTTGCTACTGGGGGGTCTCCTTGAAGGGTCATTGTACCATTCCCGCTCATACTTTCCACCTTCCATTACTTCTTCCCTTCAGTTTGCCCAAATTTTAGGTTTTTGGGCTTATTGACCCAAGAAGGACATGTACCTCATTTCATGGGAAGAAGGGGCCACTAGGCTCGAAGGTGCTCTGGAAAAAAATTATGCAACAAAATCTCACCCTGAGATCCTGAGAGCAATGAAACGCCTCTAAAAAATGAGTGACCCATAAATAAATAACTAATTGATCAATGATGCTTTCCAAGGTAGAGCGTATGTTGACTATGCATTTCCTTTTTAGTGCCCCTTACTATCTTCAACTTGGAAACACATGCAAAATAAATGTCTAATAAAGGGCTTGGAAAAATATGCTATAAAAAAAAGAGAGGAAAAGGATGTGGCTAGCCCTCAACAAAGGCACCCATAAATGAGACAATACGAGCCCGTGTACGTCATGAAACCCCATACCTAGAAGTCTAAGCCCATCCACCTCACACTCACTACACAACCTAGAAAGAATTCTCCTTAGGAACATCCCCTACTTGAGGAATTTGTTCACCCAATAAGGCATTATGAAACCCCTCCCATATCTAAATTTGGAAAATTTCATAGGGTCTTTGAGCGCTTGTTTGATTTGAAAGGGTAGATTTGATGAACATGTTTATATGGTTATTGTATTAGATATGTCTCACTTGAAATAATGCTTGTAACTTATGGACTCTTGGAGGGTGTACTTGTTTGTCTTTGCAGGTCCTTGCTAGGTGAAAGCTTGATCATGGAGGCACAAGGTTGCTTGGACCTTCATTTTGGCACAAATCCCATAGGTTGGATGATGCACCCCCTTTCCTTGGACACATGGGAAGAGGAATGTTGCCTTTGGAGGAACTTCAACACCATGAGATGATTATTCTCCATCCCCTTGCTCCCAAACGTTGACCTTGGAAGGCCTAAAACGTCACACCGTATGCCCTAAACGTCACATGGGCTTCGAGTTTTGATGGGGTTTCTCATGGTTGATGATGATGTGGCTTGGTTTGATGGAGAGAGAGACACTTGGCACATGGTAGAGCACTTGGTGGCATGATTTATAGCCTTTGGATGCCCAACTATTTTCATCCTAGGCCAAAACATCTCTCCTAGAGGCCCTACATCATCCTTTAGGGCATGATGTCACCTCAAAAAAGGGATTTTGTTTTTGAAATTTTGAATTTTATGTTGTAAAAAGTCAAATAGGGAGGTTAACCTCTCTAATTTGATGTCCAATTTTCAAAAAGTGGACAAAAAGGTTTTAGGTGACCTCATATAACTAGAGGTCACCCTTTTGTCATTTGATCATAACTCACTTGAGAATTACATACTTGTTGGTTGAAAATTTTGCCCTACTTGGGAAAATGACATATCTCTCTCTCTTGTGATATTTGGATGCTAGTACTTGTATTTGGGGAAGGAAGCAAGCTAAGGTGCCATCTCTTGGATGCTTGTTCTTGGTAATTTTGGTGGAACATGTTTGATAATAAATGATTTTTTTCATGCTTTTTATTGGAATTGGTAAAGAATTTCTACATTAATTGTGTTTTTCTTCTCGTTTCAATATAAATTTGTCTAAACCCTTGGAGGAGTATAAAAGCATACACTCTCCATCAAGTCTAATTTGTTATCATTGAATAAGCTACTTTGCAAAGGTTGCTAGGAGGAGTAAAAAGGCTTACACCCCCATAGATTTACCTTGCTAGTTTTGTTTGCTCTAGGGAGTAAAAAGGATTACAACCCTAGAGAAGTGACACAACTATATCTTACACAAGAGAATCCATAACCTGATTGACTTGGCACTAGTCTAATTTCCATTGGAGATATAAAATCATTGCATTGGTATACGTGAATTGTTGAGATATTGCAATTGTCTAAGTTGGAATTGATTTTATATGTTATAAGCATTCTTGTGCCAAATCAATGCTACAACCATTAGGGCTGTAGAAAACACATCTTCTTTCAATATTTTCTCACTATTCTACATCTGAAATTCACTTGTAAACCTTGGTAATTGTTCTACTAGTTAATGGATAATTTTTGGGTGGTTTACTTGCTGATTTCTGTGGCTAGATCTTGCTTTCGTAGAAATTGTTTGCTACAACCACTAGGATATCATAATAAATTGTTGATAACACATAATAAACAACCCTTAAAGCCACCAAAGTATTTCTTTAAACTTTGGAAGTTTAACTAGTCATTGTTAGTTTTATTTCCGATATCTTGTACTAGATTTTGAGTGGTTAAATGTGCAGCTATTGTTATAATTTGTTGTATATATATGTATTTCCATACTGATGCAATTTGGGACAACAAGGATTATTTCTTTATCCCCATTGGTTTAAGGCTTGTATATGTATCCTTTGTTGTGTTCTGGGCAGGGCTAGCATTGCTTTGCAGATACATAACACTTGTCAACCATTCTCCATCTACATGACTCATTCTCAAGAATTATGTTAATCCCTAATATTGGCTCATTACCCCGTAATTGAGGCATATTACATTAGTAATGTTATTTTATTTATGTCCGCTTTATTCCATTAGTTGTA
>CBVK0103275061.1:0-10943 GCA_900067695.1 Picea abies
GCAAAATGACAAAAAAAAGGTCAAATTCGGGCTTTATTTCCGACCCTGTCTGCTTGCCTGAGATATTTTTGATCATTGTGTGATATTTTCGCGATATTTTCGTAAATAGTGCGATATTATCGTCGAGAGTAAATATCGCGATATTTTCCCTGATAATATCGCCGAGACCCGTTTTGTCGATAATATCGTGATATTATCGCGATGTTGGTAACAGAGGTACAAATAAGGGATGCGGTGTATTTATACCACACCTACTAGGGTTAAGGCACTAATCCCAAGGAGTTGGCCAAGCCAACCTTACCCTAAATTACAATAAAGTATAATAAAGTGTACTAATGGTGTAACTACCCACTACATTAAGAGCCAAAACTACCCACAAACTGGGTTAGCACATGGCCACAAGTGAAGATTAGCCAAAATATCTCAACCATCAATTCATCAAGTTTGGGAGTCATTTATTTCTTTTGTGTTATTGGGCCCATTCCATTCCAAATGGTATCAAAGCCTTCTCGCTTTTCACCCCTATCAATCTACTTTTCATCTCCATTTTCATCCCAAAAGTCTGCCTTCCATCTTCTATCTCATAACATCTCTATGAGATTATTTATTAAAAAAAGAGAGAAAAATCAAGAAAGCCAAAAGAAAAAAAAATCAGGATCAATATAGATATTAGAGCTTTATATTCAATCCAATCTTCCTTTTTAATTTCCTCCCAAGCTTCATCTTTATTAGTTCTTTTTCTAATAGTTTTGTTTATTTCTTTGTATTTGTAAACACAAAACAACAACAATATTAATAAATAGATAAAAATTTATTTGTATTCTTCAATGTTTTGTTCTCACTATCCAATTTGTCTTTCCAGTGCTCGTTGTAATATTAGTCAGCTAATCTCTTAATCTTTTGTACCATTCTGTATCTTTCTAGCATTGCAAACATCTCTTAATCTTCCATCTCTAATCAGCTCAACACAGTAAGTGAGCATCTTCTAACCCCAGAGAATAATCTAACACTAAAATCACATCCATAACTGCTCAAATATCATATCTCCTTGACTGATATTTGCCTCCTCAAATCATCTGAATTAAAAGGCATCAAGCATGGGAACATTGACATATTATATCACCAGTCACAACCTTAAGGTAGTATTAATAATAATATTAATGCTAAATTATTTCTAAGGAGTTGTGATGTTATTTAAAATACGATCAGCGGCTATTGTATAGATTGCAATACTCCCATTATAAACCTATCACTTAGTTTTAGTTAAAGTGTTCCAAGTGTTAATGTTGCCCAGCAAGCAGTGTTTATTAGTTTCCCTTCATCTCATTCTTGCATCACCCTAACTCAACTTTCTCGATTACAATTGCTATAGTAAGGTGTTGTGTTTATTAAGAATTATTGCAACATTTAATTATCTAGGTTTACTATTTCAAAGTTACCTTTCATCCAAAGTCGTCGTTAAAAATTAAAATATTTTAGTATTATTATTATTATTTCTTATTTAAAAAGTTTATTCAAACTTATCAATCATTGCAAATGCTAAGATATCATAATATGTAAAGGTCTCCTAATATACATCCTTGTGCTTTCTGTTAAATTCATTAAATCATTTTTTTCCAAAAATGTATTGGTCAATCTCTTGTTAAAGAGACAATAATATTCCAGTGTTCCACGGGGACGCGTCCCCCGGGGTGGGGGTTGTGGGGGACATGTCCCTCACGTCCCCAGGACGGGGGGACTCCAGGGGGGACGTTTCCCCACGTCCCCTTTTTGGGGAGACATGGGGGGACGCGACTCCCCAAGGTGGGGGATGAGACTCCCCAAAAGGGGGCCCCGTCCCGGAGTCCTGGTGGAACCTTGTAATATTCTCTTGTAAAAATGGGTCCCTGGGTCCCTTTAGTTTTCAAAGTTCAACTGAAAGTGCCCTTGGCATTTATTACACTTGATAACAAAGTATTTTGCTATATTAGGACCATTCATCTTATGGATGTCAAAAGTGTCTTTCTACCGGAAGATTTAGAAGGGGAAGTGCACATGCAGCAGTCCCAAAGTTTCATGAAATAGTGGAATGAGCACATTGTTTGCAAATTAGAAAGGCATTGTACAAACTCAAACAAGCTCCTAGAGCTTGGTACACGAAGACAGATTGACCACTTCAGGGCAAATGGGTTCAAGAGAAGTTCAAGATATCCTCATCTTGTCAAATTTTGAGAAAACTTTTGTACTGTAAATATGTATTCTTGTGCAATACAATTTGACAAAGTTCTGGTGTAAAAAGTCTCATCTTCTCATGCATTTGCTTTGTAAATTCAGTATTGATGAGGTGAGTGAAACATTGGTCATGCCTGGTCAAGCAGCGGGATTGGCGAAGGTTATGCAAATCTTGCTACCTGACAATGTTGTAGTTGTTAAAATGTAAAGCAGCTGCAGAGGGTATTCCTCAAGCAGCTCTTCAAGCTGCACCCTTAAGCTTACCCCTTAAGCTGCCCACTTAATGCTGCCCCCTTGCCAGCTGTCCCTTCCTTACCCGCCCTCCTCTAAAGTAAGTCGGCCACCTACCCTAGCACCTATCCTAAGCTAAGGCGGCCCTAACCTAAAAGGTAATCCTAACCTAAAACTCCTAACCTAGACTCTTCCCTAACCTAAAAGGTAATCCTAACCTAAAACTCCTAACCTAGACTCTTTGCTATTTAAAGAGAGGGAGGCGCCCTCTTCTCCATTTTTTTCTTGATATCAGTTTTTCGTAAGAGTTCAGTACTCACTATTCTGAGGGAGCAGCAGCTAAGCTATTCTGAGGGAGCAGCCTAGGCTTATTCTGTGTAGCAGCTAGGAAGTGTATTTCTGGAGGAAGATAACACAGTTCTGGGGCAGCAGCTAGAAGGAAAATTATACTGTTCTGGACAGCAACTAGAAGCCTTTTCTGAGGACTGATATCTTAGCTCTGAAGCAGCAATTTTTCTCTGTTCTGAGGCAGTAGAGTAACTCTGTTCTGAAGCAGCCTTAAGGACAGTTCTGAGTCAGACTTAAGGACAGTTCTGAGTCAGCAGCAGCTACAGCAATAGCTACAGGACTGAGGGCAGATCTGAGTAGACACTCGGAGATATTTAAAGACACAGAGACAGCAGTAAGTGTTACTGGCTTATCTCTTTCTAAGAGAAGTCTTTTACTGTAATTGTAGTTGTTTGACTGATAATATATCACAATAAGTTTGCTGGGTTTTCTTCCCCTTGAGGGTTTCCCAGGATAAATATTTGTGGGTTTTCTTCCCCTTGAGGGTTTCCCAGGATAAATATTTGTGTCTCTGTAAATGAGTGATCTTTCTATGATTCTTATGTTCCAGTTTATCATTTAAAGAAGTAAAGAATACTACTGTTATCTTCTATCTCTGTTTATGCTTGAAAATTAACAGTAGTACTAGCAATTATGCCCAATAAAGTAATAAAACAATCTACCAATACACAAGTGCATCCATTGGTGAAATTAGGGTTTTGGATGGCAGGATAGAGAAGCAAGCAGACAGCCAAAGCATGTAAGTACTGTAAATCAGGGTGCTCTGGAGTAGGTCCTAGCTAGTATTTCCAATATACAGAAACTAGATTGAATAGCTAGAGAGCACAAGTAGCAGAAGGAATCTGCCAAGTGCTGCCTCCTAAAAAGCCCTCTATACATGACATGAAAAACCCCTCTATGAGATATGAGTGGGAAGACGGAGTATAGAAGACCACTAGATGGTGTCAATAACACTCAGCAGATTGTATCATTGTTCAATATGGATTCCTATCCAAATTCCAATAATACCATATGACTTGATATGAGAAAGAGACAGACAAAATAATGTTCTATGGATGATGGGGCTACAGGTAAAATGCAACAGAATGCATTGTAATTAGTTCCTTGATTGGAGCATGGATCTGTGCAATGAATAAAATTCAATTAGTTTCAATACCAAAAAAATATTGGTCTAAACTTCATTCTTGAAATTACATAAGCTTTTCGAGAGTGTCATTCTGTTAACTGGGGATAAAATTACATAGGAAACTAATGAGATAGACCAATATAGATCTCGATACTCTTCTAGGAAAACAAGACTTATTTCAAACATTCATCTTTTGTTCAGAAGCCAGTGCTCTACAATCTTTCATATATGTTTCTGATTCACCATAAGAGATGCAATTAATAAATTTCAGTTACATATTTTTCCTAAGTATTTTCCTTGTGTTTCTGCATAATTTTTTCAATGCACTTCCCTTAATGTTCTAATCCTCCAAGATGCTTGATGATTTAAAAATGCTCTTTACATTTCCACCCTATATAGAGAAAACTCCTTGGGTAAAGGCCAGATTTAATCTCCACCGCATACTCTTAGTTTTCACGCCATCCCACGATAGAAATTCAGTTATTATATGTTTTATTTACAAGGTACTCATGAGACTTCCTATTCCTGTCACTCTGCATGTGTTATGTTATGAGCTAAGAACCATAAGAGAGAATATTTCAAGTCATTAACAATTCCTCTATATCAAAACCCAAATACCATTTTCTTGTTAATCTTGGTATCCCTCAAAACTACTGGATAAGTGTCAAGGACTAACAACCTACTCTATCAAAGTAAGATCCTGCTTCTCCCCAAAAATATTGAACAACCTTGGCTTCAAAGAAAATTGTAGAGGGATGTATAAGCACCACAACTATACCAAAGATCCTTAAAAAAAACCATAATGAATCAAACAAGACAAACGGCAACAAAGAAAATCAAACTGCATCCTCATAAGATTGAGCTTACGTTTTGCAGAGATCCATAAAATTGACAAATACAGTCTTTTTGGTACCCTCACGAAGGACTTGAGGTGGCCTCATAACAGTTCTACGCTTTTCTCCCGCAAGTTCTGGATTGTGCTCACGCAAAATATTGAATACTCTGTCCAGCAGCTGGATCAGCACAACAGAAATCAGTGAGTACAAAATACTAACATAAAATCGATTTGCTCCAATGTCACACCCAAGACAAATAATATTTACATATATTAAGTAGCATATTTGTCAAAAACGTAATTCAAAAAATAACTAGTAACCTACAAAACAAGAAAGTGAACCAGGGGGGCCATTGTAGAAATCATGAGTGAAGATAAAGAAAAGATTGTATTCTATATAATTGATATCCCTGAATCATCGTATAGAAATCTAAGGCTAGAATTCACATGGTAAAATTTTGATTTAGACTGTGCACTGGCCACATTTACTAGTTTTCACTTCGCATTTACGAGCTTGGCTGACAGCCCTACCATCATGCATTGACCCTAGAGGCTGAGAGACCTCACTGTAATGCTTAACGAGACCAATGGCCACCCTACAAACCAAGCTTGATGTTACTGAAAATGCGTGTGATCAGAATATGCAAGAAGGAACACTTTCAAAAACAGTGCCATTGAAGGTCCACCGGCAATTTGTTCCCAAGGTGTATCATGAGGTACTGAAATTCCCCTTGATGAAACTCTCCTCGATATCTCCATCAATGAATATTTTGGTGCCTGTGAAAATCTCAAACAACACACACTGCTTGGCTACTTAGTGGGCTAGATTCACTTGATTAGATCATAGAAACCAAGGTAAAGGAAGTCTAGGAACCACATTATTGGCTCTGCACAACTCCTCGTACCCTAACCAAGTGCTTTTTTTAGTTTGTGTACAAGGAAGAATCTCTCCATATCATTGATGTCTCCTGTGACACTTGGATC
Source organism: Picea abies (assembly GCA_900067695.1). NCBI lineage: Eukaryota > Viridiplantae > Streptophyta > Pinopsida > Pinales > Pinaceae > Picea > Picea abies. The sequence continues at coordinate 5,736 of CBVK0103275061.1, forward strand.
TCTCTAAACACCTTAGTGGTTTTGTCACCCTGGCATGAAACCTTTTCAACAGAAGAAGTCACTTAGTGATATGGACCTGTCTTGGCGGAGTTCCCGGGTTTATATGTATAATTTTGGGACTTCCTTGAACATATTTCAATTCCCATAGGGAGATTTAGATGTTGTGAACCACCACGGTTCTTTAACCCTTAGCCCCAAAACAGGGCCTACCTTCGAGTTTATCTATCCAAAGATCTAGAGGAATTTGTTTACATCTAGGTAATGGGAAGAGTATTGAGAGACAACGTGTGAGGTATATAAACCTCCTGAACACTTGCTTTTGGTTTTAGAGTCGTGATCACATAATCGGACACTGCTCGTTAATGGCTAAACCTTAATCTTTTATGCCCCAAGATAAACCTACCACTCAACCATAGGCCTAGAAGGCCTCAACTCCAATTGATAACAAAGTATGGGTGTAGGTGATTAACAAAGAAAGGCAACCAAAGGTTTTGTTCCCTTCAAGCTAGCTCCAAGCTTGCCAACTCAATAATGGAAAAATAACTTGTTGGTCCCACCTATACCTTTTCCTTGTGAAAGGGTGGTTGTAGGGCCTAGTCTTCACCCCTGCTCTTGAATCCTCCGCTAACAACAAATGCCAGGGATATTTTAAAAAGACCCCATGTGTGCACTATATAGTATAGATGCCTAGTTTCAGTAGCCCAATATTTAATCTATTATCTCTTTGAATGCCTTTGTCTCACTAAAGGGGCTAGGCAATGAAGAGGATACAGACTTTGTTATTATTGCTTCACAATGAAAATAATATTAGGGAATGTTCGAGGACTCACAGACATCTCTCGAAAAACCATGGTTCAAAGGATATCCAATTTTATTTCAAATTTAAATATCTTGTATTTGCTAGAAGTTAAAATTGTAGGTTTCTTTTTGAAGATAACCATGAATGTAATTTGACCGAACACTGCAATGTTTCTCTCTAACCATGCAAAAAGGAAAGAAGGGGTAGTTAACCTAATTTTGCCAAAGCTTGCATCCATTGTAATTGAACATGGTTCTAACCAATCCCACAGCCTGGTGTAGACTCTATTTATTCTTAACAAGCAAGTTATTGTCCTGCTTAACATCTATGCCTTGAATGATGGTGATGAAAGCTAGTAAATGAGCTGCCAAAAGCCAATTAGTTAATCAGTTGAGACTTTAAAATGGTAGAAACCCAAAACAACAAAGAAAGGCTCATCCTTATTAGAATGCCACAAAGAGAAGAAGAGTTGAAATAGCCTCAAAGGCCAAGCTCAGTCTCTATGACCCTAAAAAATTTGTAAGGCGTGACTTTGAGCTCTAGTCTACATAGTCCAATTTTATAAAACATAATGAAATAGTGTTGAAAAGATTGGATAGAGAAATTCTCTTTAAGCAAAATAAATTTTCCTTTGATTATGGAGGCAGGAGGTCAATACAAGTTTTAGGTGAACTTGCTCTAAAACCATCAATGTATTGTATTCTCCATATCCAAGGGAGCTGAGAAAATGTGAATTCAAAAAACAATATTCTTACTTGATGTCTCCCACCTATAGCACTCATCATGCACTCATTCCATTAAAAAGCTCTAGACTCTATTGCCAAAACTAGAGGGGTGATGCCATCAACCATGTCACAGCTTTCCTTCGTGGCTACAAGAGGCAACTTGTCATTATCATCGAGCGCAAATGTCACAAAGCCATGAAAGAAGAATTGGAGAAAATGAGAAAATGTTGAAAAGATTCCAATTTAGCCCATATGATGAGGAAATTCAAGGTTGTGTGGCTATGCTCAAAGATTTTTTGAAGGTGGATGAAATCCGTCAGCCACAGGGAGCTGCAAGCCAAAATTCGTTGGACTAAAACTGGTCACAAACCAATGAAAGCCTTTTTAAAAGCTTTGGCACCAAAGTGGCCTCTGAGAGGATTGTTGCTCTTAATGCTATTGCAGGTCGATTATCAATCCAAGTGTATATTGAAAAAGAGTTTGTAATCCATTATAACAATGCCCCTTGGTATCAAGAAATCACCAAATAGCATATGGCAGCCACACAAATAGGTTTAGATGTCATCCCTAGATGCATCTCACCGAAGCATGAGAGGATGTGTGATTAGTTGTTGACTCTAGATAAGTTAGTAGCAACGCTAATGACAATGGCCAATGACAAGTCCTCTAGACATGACCAACTCTCGTGCAAGTTTTATAAGGCCACATAGGATTTTGTTGGGCTTAACCTGCTACAAGTATACAAAGAGGTTGCACATAACCAATCATTGGACAAGCATATCAACAAGGACCTGATTAGATTCAATCTAAAGCCATGGGGCCCAAAATTGATCACCAATTAGATCACCCGACCCAACAGATCTTACAAATTCTAGCCAAAGACTTGGTATTGCACCTCAAGTACATCCTACCAAAGATTACCAAGATTAAACAAACAAGATTTATCAAAGGCCACTTTATTATTGACAAGTTTGTTTTTGTCTAAGGAGGAATGTAGTGGGCCAGGTGCCTGGATGTGGATGCCATATATATCAAGATTGACTTTGAAAAGGTGTATGATAGGGTGGAATGGCCTTTTATTCTAGCATGCTCAAGGCTCTTGGGTTTGGTCAATTCTCTCTACTTGTGGACATAACAACATGTCTCTCCATCAACGAGGTTTAATCAGAAGAATTTGGTCTTTCCAAGGCCAATCCGACAAGGCTACCCACTAGCTCCAACCTTATATGTTATGGTATCATCAAAGTTATTACTCTCCCTAAACCTAATGATGGCCCATTAGTTGATTGTCACTTTGTTGATGATTCTTTCTTACTATTCTGTAAGAGAGAGAATCTTTGGAAAACACGGTGTTTCGGACAATACCAAAAGGAGGTCCCAAACTAGTTTGTTAGTCAAGGATGGGTTTATTGATAGCTATCTCGAGTTTTTAATTTTGAGGAATCCCCTTTGCCTTCCAAGCATGCCACAAGGAGCTCTGGAAGGTTGTTAGTCAAAGAGTGGCCAAGAAAATTGATAGCTGGATAGAGAAGCCCATGTCACTAGCAACTAGACTCTAGACTTGCACAATTTTTTCCCCGCAACTCATGTTTATTGCTCCTTCTATTGCATACTAGAGACTTGATAAAATCCTTGGAGAATTCATTGGAAAAATTCAATTATAAAGAAAGGATTCCATAGAGTCTTTGTTGCCTTCCCAAGACTAGGGGAGAGTGTGCATCATTGGTTCTCACAACCAGGCACAGAGCTTATGTGCAAGTTGGATTTTCAAAGCACTGGAAGGAAACAAGATCGGAAAATTATCCGTGGAAATTTTATTACCAAAGACTCCCCTCTTGAAAAAAATGCCTCGAGCAATTTGAATCTTCAGACCTTATTGTTCAGTTGAGCTCATATTGAAATCAAAGGGACATTTGTTGCAAAAAACATCTAGAAGGCTTGGGAGACCATCAAGCCTAAGTTACTTTGGAAAAGTAAAACACCTCGATCTAGCCTGTCTTTGAATGGCCACTACATATAGTGGTCACATAATGTCAACTATCGGCCCTTACCGAAACCCTTAGCTCTCATCAACTAAATGCCTCCCTAGGCACAAAATCATGAAGAACATTGATATGTTTGACAACCAAACCAAGGATTGCAAGAGTTGGTTGAATTCCACCTTACCAACCCCAATAACCTAATTTTGGAGCAAAGTAAATGCCTCGTTCCAGTAACTTGTTTTTGAAGCTTGAAGTGCAAACTCTCGCCATGTGGTGAACAAATTGGAGATGGAACTAAACTGAGGCTTTCAACAAGTATAGGCCACTTTTCTCCTTCTATTAGGTCCCCTCTGTCAAAGCATATGAGAGACTTGATAAAATCTTCAGAGATTTCCTCTGGACAAACTCAATTGAAAGGAGGGGATTTCATAAAGTCAATTAGAGTCTATATTGCCTTCCCAAGGATTATAGGGGAATGGACATCATGGGCAGGCCTTATATGCCAAATGGATTTTCAAAGCAATGGAAGGAAAGGAGACTTGGAAAGTTCTCTTTAGATATTGACATATTGAATTATCAAAGGTTCTCGCCTTGGATAAAAATTATGGAACAATTTGAATCCTCAAGCCTTACTACTCACTAAGACACATATTGAAATCAAAGGGATACTTGTTGTGAAAATCCTTTCGAAGGTATAGGAGGTCATCAAGCCTAAGTTAGTTTCACTTTAGATATCGGCTCTCTTTTAACAACCACTCCATCTAGTGGTCACCTATTGTGAAATATGATGGAAAGATTATCACTGAAACAACCTACTTCTCAATTGAACAACTTTCCAGTGGTTGAAGCACAAAAGCCACTAATATGTATGACACACCGGCCAAGGATTGGAAGAGTTGGTTGAATATGAAAGCACAATTTAGCCAACCTTGATAAGAAGATTTTGGAGCATATTAAAATCCCAATTCCAAATAACATGTTTTTGAAGCCTCAAGTGCAAGGTCAAGACACATGGTGGAGAGATCGAAGATGCAACTACACTAAGGCTTTCAAAAAGCACAGGCCATCTGATGGCTCTTGATGTCTAACCACCAAGCAAATTCCTAATGTCAAATTGAATAAGATGTGGAGGCTCAAATATACACAGAAGAAATGGTTGTGCAGGCTTAAAGCCATCTAGAAGCCCACCCTAGAGCCTAAAAAGGCCTTGTTTGCATAGTCTTTGACCTTTGGAGACCTGGCCCTGCGGCAACAGCTACAATGCATGGGAATCCCTCAACCAAAATGTCCTATGTGGAAAGAAAGAAACTATCAAACATTTGATCTAGTATTGCAACTTTGCCAAAACAGCCTGGAATTAAGCATACAACTTTTGTATGCTAGTTTCTCCCCTCCCCCAATCTCCTAGAAAGTTGTCCTGCTAGGTGAAAGAATTCCTATGATTGAATTCAATTCAGCACGGCAAATGATTAGAATTAAAATTATGTTTCATATATGAAAAAAAGGGATGAATGTATGTTTAAAAATGTTCAACATGTTAAGTTTTGAGCTATTATTAGGTTTCTTTTCAATTTACTAGATAACCATAGCATAGATAGGATCACTAAGAGAAACACAATTACAAGATACACAACATTTATCGTAGGAAACCCTCAAGGGGAAGAAAACCCAGCAAAAACTTCCTTAATATAGATAGCCAATA
>CBVK0103275081.1:0-11035 GCA_900067695.1 Picea abies
CCCTCACGGGAAGACGCTTTACGGATTGAGTTATCCTAGAAGAATGGTTGGAGGACCCATGCTTGTAGGTGGAATAATGAGATGAAGGACAGTGAATTTGTCAATGAAACTATCATATATGGATAGTGCTTTTCATTCCATTTCCAGTGGTATGTGGAATGTCACATAACTCCTCATGGTTTGAGAGTTATGGCCTTACGAAGATGAAGGACCCCCAAATGAAGGCTTGAAGCCCCCAAGGTCAAAGAAATGGGTTAAGTGACCTAAATGAAGAAATAATTATTTAAATGATAAAGTAAGGTGACAAAGTCAAGGTGGATTATTTAAATAATAAAGAGAAGTGAAAAAATCAAGAAATGATAAAGTAAGATGAGAAAATCAAGAAGAAATATTTATGGAAAGTGGTTAACCTTAAAAATAATGAAAATAGGTTAACTGACCTAGAAATGGGTTAAGTAACCTAAAAGAAGAAATCATTATTTAAATGATAAAGTAAGGTGACAAAATCAAGGTGGATTATTTAAATAATCAAGAGAAGTGACAAAATCAAGAAATGATAAAGTAAGGTGACAAAATCAAGAAGGAATATTTAAATGATAAAATATTGGAGAAATTTCTATTTATGGAAAGTGGTTAACCCTAAAATAAGGAAAATAGGTTAAGTGACCTAGAAATGGGTTAAGTGACCTAGAGGATGAAATTATAAATAATATAGCAATGGTCTCTTGTAGATCATCCTTTGTGTGGATCAATGGAGAGCTTCTTGTGAGAATATCTTTTGGAGTATTGATGGAGAGCTTCTTGTGAGAGCTTCTTGAGCATTTTTGGTGTGGAACACTTGAGCATATTGAAGATATATAGGTGATCGAGGTAACCAAGGATATCCAAGCCAAATTTCATAAGGAAGGTGAAGAAAAGAGGGCTGGAATTGAAAGGAGGATAAATTCTTTTGATGATGCTTTCTAAGGTATGTTATTTACAGGTCATCTCACCATTTTCGCTATAAATTTTTTTCTATAATGATTCAGACTGTGAAATTTCTATGCCATTGAGAAAACATATCCAAGTATTTGTGGTAAAAAATTCAGCTTGTGGGTCATTGTATTTTTGGAGTTACACTCCATGGAAAATAGGGTTTGTGGCTAGTCCTGAAACTAGTCAAAAACAGGTGTTTCAGGTAAAACATCATAAATTATTCATAATAAATACAAATTTAGTGAGACAAAATGTTTTGGTTAGGGTATAGTATTTATTATGTTTTGTAACATTTTCATATCAATTCAATGAACATTTTTTGTGGGGAACGCTCTACAAGGTCACTCTCTAGAATAAATCAGAATTCAACAAGGTATGCAATTTTTGCAATAACTCCTTTTCTAAGAGGTTCCAAGTAGTGCCACCTGGAGGAATTGCATAAAACACACTGAAGAACATTGTGTATCAGTTTCATATCTTTATTCATTACAGGTACAAAGTTATGATTATTTAAAGTTGGGGTTCTTGACTAATCCAAAACTAGTCATGGTTGAGACAAGCAGTTGATGAGTTGGAACATACATGAGGTGAATAGTTGATGATCTTGGTACATATTGATGAGTCATTGTTGATGAGTAGTTTAAACATGATTGGAATATACTTGATACATGGTTGGATGCACTTGTTTATGGTACAGGTTGATTACAGGTTGTTTGGCACAGGTTAGTGCATGGTTGATGCACTTGTTTATGTTGACATATTGATATATGTTGAGGATTGTTGCCTCATCTCAGTTGGTGATGAGAATGTAAGATGAGTCTTTCATATATAGATGGTGCTCTTGTAGAGTTGTACTCTATTCAGTTGTTGCTCAAAAACCCCCAGATTGAAGTCCATAATAAAAGGAAAAATTGTACATACATCTTGTGTTCTTTGTGTTCCTTGTGGAGATAATTTTTTGATGATATGTTGTTGATATGTATTCACATATAACTGATTATAAATGACATAAATGAGTAATGAGAAAATGTTGAATGTTTCTAAGGAGTTTTTGTGTAAGAGGGAAGTTTTGGGGAAGTTTTGTCAATCTTCTTATCTTTATATTTTGCTTATTTGTCACCATTAGGAGTTGAAGTTGTCTGAGTGGGATTGGGACCCTTATGTTGTTGTTTTTTGTGGTGAGGATGTTTCTTCTTGGGATTCTTGGGTTTATCTTTCTGTTGGGAGACTAAGGCTTTATTGAAGGTACCTACAGTGTTGATCACTCCAAGTTGTACAAGTTTATCTTTCTCTCTAATCAAAGCATCACAAAAGGACTCAAGAGTGGGTTTTTGATAAGATTTCCCTAGAGCCTCTCTCATGTCATAAAAGGTAGATACAAACTGATTTAGGAGCATCGCTATCACATCAAGAAAAGCAGACAAGGAAGCAAATTCGACACTTCAACGCATTGAAAGAGCCAAACCAAATCTTAACCAACTTGGTAGCGGTGTGGAGATCTTTTTGAATCTCTCGTTAATTAATTAGTTGTATGTAAAGTCGGGCCACCATTTTGAATTGATGGATTATTGTAAATCCTTACATGACTGTAATATATTACAGGTGTAGGATATTAGCTCGTATGATTCATTAGGTTGCATTAATTAAGCTGAGTAGGTAACCGCTGGAGTAGAAGGTGATAGAATTTAGATAGGAGGAAGAAGAGAGAAAAAGCTCTGGGTCCTTAGACAAGTTTTCATTGTAGTTTTGTAAGAGACAGAAGTTGTAATCATGTATTTATTTCTGAAATGAATAGAACAGAGAAAAATTATCCAATTGTATAGTGTTGATATTGTTTTACAGTTTTACTGTTGTTATGTGTTTTGTGGATGTATGATGTTCATGGTGAAGGAATGAATTTATGAAGAATTGAATAAGTTTAAAGTGTTTTCTCTTGTGTAAGTTATGCAAGGAGTGCATACCAAACGCAAGGAGTGTGTATGAGAGAGTCTTTTTCGACTCGAAGCTCAGAAGAGATAGTGTTGAACTTTTGTATGCAGAGTATGCATATTAAGCGCAAGGAGTGTGCATGAGAAGTCTTTGACTTGGAGAAATATCTCAGGTTTTTCTCATAAGAAAGTGAAGAGGTCAGTTGCAAGGAGTGAACAGGACCAAAAATCGACTAAGTGTTGAAGAAATCGTTCAGAAGAAGAATTTGCGGAAGTTGGACAAGATAAAGGGTTAATATCTATCCAAGAGGAGCCGAAGGAAACAAGGACCGTTGATTTAAGGAGGGATACGCATGAACAGATCTTAAGCTCCGAGTAAATTGAAATTGGGTTTCGATTGACAATTGAGACTATAGAAACTCGAAGACCTGAAGAAAATCTGGACCATCAGATCCAGAGGGATGCGTGGAGATAGATCACGAACTTCAGATAGTAATACTCTGGGAAGTTGAGAATTGAAATCTTTGAACCCCGAAGGTCCGAAGTAAATTATAACCATCGATTTGAGGAGGAAAAATGTCAAAAAATCTTTTATTTTGGGAGATAGGCATTGTGGATAAATCAAGAGTTGAGATTTGAAACTTCTAAAGCCTGAATCATGGAATAAATCACAGTCACTTATTTAGAAGGGTTAGTTATGATCCATAGAATTGGGAAAGAACGGATGTGAACCATCGGGTTCAAAAGCATCGTCGATATCTTGAGATCGACAATCACGAAGGATTGCGGGGAAGGAAAGTACTCAGATGTTAAAAATTTGATAGCAGGACGCAATTGAAACAATGGTATTGCAAAAAGGACTTGTTGCGATTGGTAGTGAATTGCGGGGAGAAAAGTGGGTTGATCCAAACAACTTTCGACTGCGCACGAAGTTGTGTGTGGACATAGCCTAAGGTCACATGCGAGAAGGAGTTAATAGAGGAGGAACTAGTGCTTGAGTCGTGATCGTTCAGTAGTCGGAAGAAGAGATTGCGAGTGTTACAGAACTTACATCGAGAGACAGAAAAGGCCTTTGTTTATTTACAAGTGAGACCATTAAGGTTTCAGAGAGCTAATTTAGCTCTGAGAATTGAAGATTCTTGACCAGGAGGTCATGCAGCCCCAAGGAGAAAGGGGGGTTTTCACCAAGTGGTATCAGAGCCTGAAAAAGTTTGAAGTTGTATTCTGTGTATTAAAAAAAATTAGTTGAAATAATGTCGCCAAGGATTCGCGTAGATCCACCTATAGTAAATTGTGTTGTAGGAAGAGAAGTGAGAGAAATATGCGTAAGGTTGGAAGCAATGGAAGCAATGCAAAGAATAACCCCTGCTACTCAAGACTTCAGTGATGCAGAAAGAGAAGAAGTAGAAGTTGAAGAATCTATAGGGGAAGATGAGGTTGAAGAACGCTTATTGAAAGATGTTGTGAAGTTGGGAGCTAGAGCAAAGATGGGCGTCCCAATGTATGAAGGTAATTTGTATGCCTAAGAGATATTGGACTGGATAAGGTCCATGGATAAGTATTTTGACTATGAATATGTCGATGAAGGAAAGAAGGTGAAACATGTTGTCACCAGATTAAAGGGACATGCAGCATTGTGGTGGTATGAACTGCGGGTAGAGAGAAGGTGCGAAGGTAAACAAAATATAAAGAATTGGGATAGAATGGTAGCCAAATTGAAGGCTAAATTCATACCAAAGGATCACCAAATAAACCTATTCAGAAATTTGCAGAACCTGAGACAGAGGGGTATGACAGTAAAAGAGTACACAGAAGAATTTTATAGACTGAATATTATGACTAGACAAAGAGAGAGGGATTATGAAAAAGTTGCCAGGTATATAAATGGCTTGAGATATGAAATCTAGGATGAGATCAACATGATGACTATGAGGACAATGGAACATTCTTATCAGATTGCACTGAAGGCAAAAGAAAAGTTGGTCGGGAACTAGAGTCAGGGAAGCAGAAGTAGAGGCTCAATTAGAGGTAAGGGAATTGTCTATCATAAGGCACCGAAAAATAAACATGAGAATGAGAAATCATATGGTCACCTTGAAAGGGGAGGAAGTTCCCAAAGAAGACCGTTTGGTGGGAAAAATTATTTTCCTCGAGGAAGAGGAAGAGGAAGAGGTAGAGGAGGTGGAGTTAAATGTTATGCATGTGGAAAGACAGGACACATGTCTTTGGAATGCCCCGAGAGGAAGAAAGAAGGAGGAGGAGAATCACACATTTATGAAGCCTAGAATAATGTGAAAGTAGAAGCAGCAGAAGGAGGACAGAACCTTATGATGAGGAAAGTTATTCTAAAACCATAGAAAGAAATAGAAATCTCAACTCAACAAACGAGATTGTTCAGGACTGCTTGTAAAACAAAGGATAAACTTTGCAAGATGATTATAGACAGTGGGAGCACTAATAATTTAGTATCTACAGAAATGGTGGAGAAGTTGGAGTTGGAGACAACTACACACCCAAGTCCATATAAAGTATCGTGGTTGCAGAAAGGACATCAAGTAATGGTAAGTCAACGATGCAAAGTTGAATTTAAAATAGGAGGCTATAAAGATGAGATTTTGTGTGATGTAATTCCTATGGATGTTTGTCATATTTTGTTGGGGAGACAATGGCATTTTGATAGGAATTCCACTCATGATGGGAGGAAAAATACTTATACTCTGGAAAAAAATGGTAGAACCCACATGTTACTGCCAATAGAGGAGAAGAAAGAAAAGGAAGAAGCCGGCACAAGAATACTTCTCATGAGTGGGAAGGAACTCTTGAAGGAAATCAAGAAATGCAATTTGTTGTACTAAGGAAGCCGAGAGTTATCCTTACCAATACTTCTATGGATGATTTACCTAAAGAAATCTAGGAATTGTTAGAGAATTTTGGTGACATGGTAGTGAATGAGTTGCCTCACTCATTACCACCCATTAGGAGTATTAGCCATCATATTGACTTGATTACAGGAGCCAGTTTGCCAAACAAAGCGGCATATAGGTTGACACCTCGAGAGAATGAAAAAGTTAAGAAGCAAGTTCAGGAGTTTTTGGACAAAGGTTTAGTCAGGGAAAGTCTAAGCCCATGTGCAGTGTCAACTGTATTGAGTCCAAAGAAAGATGGGGGGTGGAGAATGTGTATAGATTCTAGAGCCATCAACAATATTACCATCAGGTATAGATTTCCTTCACCTAGGATGGATGATTTGATGGATTTTTTGAGTGGAGCAAGATATTTTACAAAAATAGACTTGAAGAGTGGATATTATTAGATAAGAGTGAGAGAGGGAGATGAATGGAAGACAACATTAAAGAAAAATGAAGGTTTGTTTGAATGGATAGTCATGCCATTTAGATTGACAAATGCTCCAAGAACATTTATGAGGTTGATGAATGAGGTATTGAAGGAATTCATAGGTAAATTTGTCATTGTATACCTGGATGATATATTAGTTTTCGGCAAAACAGAGGAAAAACATCTAAAGCACTTGACATTAGTGATGAGGAGGTTGCATCGAGAAAAGTTGTTAATAAATTTGAAGAAAAGTTATTTTATGAAGACAGAACTCATATATTTGGGTTTTGTGATCTCTTCAAATGAATTGAAGATGGATCCAGAGAAGGTGAGAGAAATCAAAGAATGGTCTTCACCTAGGAGCATATTTGAGGTGAGAAGTTTCCATGGGTTAGCAAGTTTTTATAGAAAGTTTATCAGAAATTTTAGTCGTATATTTGCACCCATGATGGATACTATGAAAAAGAAACATAAGTATTTTAATTGGACAAAGGAGGCTGAGAAAAGTTTCAAGGTGTTGAAAAATAAGATAATAGAACAACCAATTCTGGTTTTACCCGATTTTGGAAAAACATTTCAGGTGAGGTGTGATGTGAGTGGAATAGCCATTGAAGCAGTTTTGAGTCAAGATAATAGGCCAGTTGCTTATTTTAGTGAAAAGTTAAATGACGCTAAGGAAAAATATTCTACATATGACAAGGAGTTTTATGTAGTGATTCAATCTTTGAAGAAATGGATACATTATTTAATTCCAAAATATTTTGTCTTATATAGTGATAATCAAGCTTTGTAATTTATTACTAGGAAAGAGAAGTTGAATCAGAGGCATGCTAAGTGGGTAAAATTCATGTAGAATTTTACTTTTGACATTAAACATATTTTTGGAAGTGCTAATAAAGTTGCAGATGCTTTGAGCAGGAGGAGTTTGGTTGTACAAGAATTCCAAGTGAAGACCTTAGGATTTGAACACCTTAAGGAAATGTATCAGAAAGATCCAGATTTTAAGGAGGCTTGTGAAGCATATGAAAATCCTTTGTTGAGGGATAAAAACTCATGGGCGGAATATTTTATCTAGGATGGATTGTTGTTTAAAGGAAGCCAATTGTGCATATCAAGATGCTCAATGAGATATAATTTATTGAAAGAAAAACATAGTGGAGGTTTAGCTGGAAATTTTGGTCATGACAAAACATTTGCACAACTGAGTAGTTTGTATTATTGGTCAGTTATGAGGGAAAATGTGAAGCAATTTGTAGATCGATATAATATTTGTCAACATGCAAAAGGAAAGAGACAAAACACTAGTTTGTATCAGCCATTGCCTATTTCTTAAAGGCCTTGGGATGCAATTAGTATGGATTTTGTATTGGGGTTAACTAGAACCCATAAGGGGAGTGATTCCATATTTGTTGTAGTCGATAGATTTTATAAGATGGAACATTTAATACCATGCCAGAAGACAAATGATGCTACACACATAGCCAATGTGTTTTTCAGATAAATTGTGAGATTACATGGATTTCCCATAAGTATAGTCTCAGACAAGGACACTAAGTTTGTAGGACACTTTTGGAGGACTCTATGGAAGAGGTTGGGAACTAATTTATATTTTAGTTCAGCATATCACCCTCAGACAAACAGACAGACTAAAGTGGTGAACAGGAGTCTAGGAAATTTGTTAAGGAGCTTAATCATTGAACAAGGTCGTCAGTGGGATCAGATTCTAGCACAGGTAGAATTTTCATTTAACAATTCAGTTAATAGAAGCACTGGAAAAAGTCCATTTGATATAGTATATGGAAGACAGTTGAGAGGGATTGCAAAATTGAGAGAGTTGAAACAAGATGAATTCATAAGAACTGGAGCAGAAGATTTTGCTACAGAAATGCAAATACTTCATGATCAAGTTAAGAAACAGATACAGGATAGTAATTAGAAGTATAAGGACAGAGTTGATCAGGAAAGAAGGGAAGTTCAATTTGAAGTGGGAGATGAAGTTTTAGCTCATTTGAGGAAGGAGAAGTTTCCAAGAGGAACATATAATAAGTTGAAGATGAAGAATATAGGACCATGCAATATCCTTAGGAAATTTGTAGCAAATGCTTATGAGATAGAGTTGTCGGACAATGTTGGAATATCATCGATATTCAACGTTGCAGATTTGTATCCTTATAACAGAAATGACACAGGAGAATTAGATGATCGGGAAGAGATTCAATGGGAAGAACAAATTCCCACAGTAGAAAAACATCAGATGGAGAAAATATTAAGACAGAGAGTTGGAAGGAAAACCAGAAGAAAGATGCATCCTGAATATTTGGTAAAGTGGAAGGATCACCCTGTGAAAGATTCAAGTTGGGTAACTGAACCTAATATTTTGAAGCATGGAAAGACATTCCAAGAGCTCATGGACAGGAGTCCATGAATATTTTGGCCATAGGATTACGATGCAGGAGCATTGCTATCACATCAAGAAAAGAAGATGTGGAATCAAAGTTGACACTTCAACGCATTGAAATACCCAAACCGACTCTTAACCAGCTTGGTAGCGGTGTGGAGATCTTTTTGAATCTCTCGTTAATTAATTAGTTGTATGTAAAATCAAGCCACCATTTTGAATTGACGGATTATTGTAAATCCTTACACGACTGTAATATATTATAGGTGTAGGATATTAGCCCATATGAGTCATTAGGTTGCATTAATTAAGCTGAGTAGGTAATCGTTGGAGTAGAAGGTGATGGAATTTAGATAGGAGGAAGAAGAGTGAAAAAGCTCTAGGTCCTTAGGCAAGTTTTCATTGTAGTTTTGTAAGAGACAGAAGATGTAATCGTGTATTTATTTTTGAAATGAATAGAACAGAAAAAATTTATCCAATTGTACAATGTTGATATTGTTTTACAATTTTACTATTGTTATGTGTTTTGTGGATGTATGATGTTCATGGTGAAGGAATGAATTTATGAATAATTGAATAAGTTTCAAGTGTTTTCTCTTCTGTAAGTTATGCAAGGAGTGCATACCGAACACAAGGAGTGTGTGTGAGAGACTATTTTTCAACTCGAAGCTCGGAAGAGAGAGTGTGGAATTTTTGTATGCAGAGTATGCATATTAAACGCAAGGAGTGCGTATGCGAAGTCTTTGACTTCGAGAAATAACTCAGGTTTTTCTCATAAGAAAGTGCAGAGGTCAGTTGCAAGGAGTGCACAGAACCAGAAATTGACTAAGTGTCGAAGAAATCCTTCAGAAGAAGAATTTGGGGAAGTTGGACAAGATAAAGGGTTAACATCTATCCAAGAGGAGCCAAAGGAAACAAGGATCATTTATTTAAGGAGGGATATGCGTCAACAGATCATAAGCTCTGGATAAATTACAATTGGGTTTCAATTGAGAATTGATATTGTCGAAACCCAAAGACCCGAAGAAAATCTAGATCGTCATATCCAGAGGGACACATGGTGACAGATCGCGAACTTTTGATAATAATACTCTGGCAAGTTGAGAATTGAAATCTCTGAACCCTAAAGGTCCGAAGTAAATTATAACCATTGATTTGAGGAGGAAAAATGTCAATGGATCTTTTATTTCGGGAGATATCCATTGTGGAGAAAGCAGGAGTTGAGATTTGAAACTCTCGAAGCCCGAATCATGGAATAAATCACAGTCGTTGATTTAGAAGGGTTAGTTATGATCCATAGAATTGGGAAAGGAAAGATCTGAGCCATTAGGTTCAGAAGTGTCGTCAAGATCTTGAAATCGACGATCACGAAGGATTGAAGGGATGGAAAGTACTCGGATGTTAAAAATTTGATAGCGGGTCGCAAAAAGGACGTGTGGTGATTGTTAGCGAATTCCAGGGAGAAAAGTGGGTTGATCCCAACCCACTTTTGACCGCGCCCGAAGTCGTGTGTAGACATAGCCCGAGGTCACATGCGGGAAGGAGTTGACAGAGGAGGAGCTAGCGCCTGAGTCGTGATCGTTCAGTAGTGAGAAGAAGAGATCACGAGTGTTACAGAACTTGCATCGAGAGACATAAAAGGCTTGTGTTTATTTACAAGCGAGACCATTAAGGTTTCAGAGAGCTAATTCAACTCCGAGAATTGAAGATCCTTGACCGGGAGGTCATGCAGCCCCAAGGAGAAAGGGGGTTTTTCACCACAAACATAGAATATGCACTACCTATCTTAGAAAGAATAAGATAGATGCAATGCTCTTCCTCCATCTTTATCTCACATTCTTCACATAAAATTCTGTGTTTTATATTAGATAGATAGTCTTCAATGTAGGAAAAATCACTTGGACTTAGATTTAGTACTTGATTTTCTAACTATTGTGCTCGAATAATATTGTGTTTACCAACAACAGATTCAATATTTTCCCAAGCTTCATCGGGGTCATCAATTTCTTTAAGGTGGAACCTTAAATCAGGAGAGATGGACATTCTGATTAGTCCACATGTTTTGTCACTTCTATTAGCCCATTTGACTTTATTATCAGCATAAGTGGGTTCTTTTTCCTTTCCCAAGGTAATCCAATACAAGCCTTTACTTCTTAACAAATCCTCCATATGGGATTTCCATTGGAACTAGTTAGTATTGGTAAGCAAAAGACTACTGGAAGAAGCCATATTAAATATGTAGATAATATGGATTTAAAAACTGAAACTGATGATCTGGATGGAAATATCTCAAAAAAATAGGTGGTTTTAAAAAAAATGGCACTGAAAACAGACTTTGGATGTGAAAGTTATGCCCTTTTAAAAAAATGCATAAGCGGTAACCAAAGGACCACGTGGT
>CBVK0103275106.1:0-32843 GCA_900067695.1 Picea abies
CTTGAAGAACATCAAGAAGGAATAAAGGAAGCAACCAGGAAGGATAGGATGGAGGTGATAAATAACCTTGACCAATAATCAAGAGAAAAGTTGAAGAAGAAAGAATTCCAAGTATATACTAGGAAAAAAAGAATGAACCAACCTCTCTCTACTGGTCCTGAGATTTCACAAACAAGACCTCCACCCATGAACATACTTCTTCCAAACAATCCTCCCAAGACCAAAAAAGTAGATTTGAACTTTGATTTTGAGGGAGAATTAGCAAAAATGCATGTGACCATTCCCTTGAGAGAAATAATCAAGGTCCCATCTGTAAAGGAAAGGTTCGATTTTTTTTTCAAAAGCTCAAATGGACCAATGGAACCTCCTATTATGTTACAAGGAAATCACTTTAGGGTTAAGTATGATGGACATCCACCTTTCTTCATGACCTTATTGATCAATAACAAATTCCTTAACAATTGTATGCTTGATTCAAGGGTAGGTGCTAACATGATGTCTTTGAAGGTCATGGAAAAATTGGGCCTAAAGGTCACATGGCCTTATAGGAATGTATGTGGCTTTGAGTCTAGAGCCATACCCACTCATGGGGTAGTTGAGAATGTTGAATTATGTCTCAAAAGATATCCTGAGAGAGTGATCCACATGGATATCGTGGTGGTGGATGTCCCGGATGTGCAGGGAATGCTATTATCCAAGAAGTTTGTTGTAATGTTGGGATGCACCCTAGAGATGGATCTCACATATATTAATGTTCCTATGAATGATGGAACAATAATTCTCCTCCCAAATATGCCAATGACCAAAGTCCATGTGCAATAAATTGGTGATGACATTGGAACTAACGAAACACATGAACCGGTCAAAGAGAGTCCTCCTGTATTTTCCCCTAATGACATGCCTTTCGCCACAGAGGAATAATTTGATCAAATACAATGTCCGAAGAAGGATCTACTCCTTTCACTACAAGATATTCACTACTACAAATCAGAATGCTCAGTGGAATCAAGGGTAAAGAATATCATTTAAATATAGGAAGTAGTGAAAGATTATTCGATCTAACAAAGGCCAATGTTAAGATAAAGAGGTACATAGTGCGAAGACCTATACTATGAAAATTGATTTATCATGATGCTAGTATTCTGATAAAGAAAGACATAGTGTATACATGGCGAGAGTGACAACATCTCCAAAGATCGGTCCTACAGTTTTAGAGATAACCTTTCCATGATTGTTATAAGAGTAGAGCAGTAGAAGCATGGTTGTATGAAAAAAATTCATGGGTGAAGCAACGAAGGTGTGAACATACTAAATAAGTGACCATAGATGCATAAACAATGCATTATGTACAGATTGGATCCAGAGGAATGCAATAAGGTTCTAAGGAAGGGTTTTCCCATACATGGAATAAAAATTCTAGGATGGATTCATTTCCTTAAACATCTTAGGATAATGGAAACAAGGTTTCTAAATGGAAAACAATAAGGAACCATGAAGAAGAAAATGATTATATGCTTGATATAGAATGAAAAAGAAATAAAATCTAAGGAGAATCTATATCAAGTGGAACATAGCCATAAGTGACATTCGAGGGGTGGAAAGTATCATTGGAATTTGGGATGGCAAGTAAGAGCAATGATAACTCATTCCAGCTAACTCTATGCAACTGGAAAAAAAGACATTGTGTAGCATAACAACATGCTGAAAATGACTATGGAAGTCAAGTTAAAACCAAATGGCCAAGAAAGGAGAAATGGTTCATTAAGCAATTCCAAGTGTTGATATGTTCAGTCAAGGAAAAGATGAATCATTTTGTTTCAATAAATAAATTGGTGTTAAATATCCAAAGTTAATTAGAGATCATGAATGGAAATGTAATTTGGTCATGAAGGAGTTGGATTGGAGGGATACAAGTAATAGTGGAATGCTGAAAATTAATATCAACATAATATATGGTTAAACGTGTGCAAAGTAGATAAGAAAGGTTGGGATGGAAAGGTACTCAAGATAGAGAACAATCAGGCACATTGTTTTCTTTTGTAATAACACAAGAAGATTCAGGAATCCAGGAAGAATTGAAGACTTTTGGGAACAACAAAGAAAAGTGATACATGGAGAAAGATGTTGCTGCAATTACTGTAGCATCAATTATGTTATAGCTTGTTGGACATCCATACACAGTACATGTAATTGACATGAAAATTCATTCATGAGCATGTTAATGATGCATTATTAGTGCATACAAATATGAAATGATGAATGCCAATTTGTTAAAATACATGTATAAAATAATAAGACTAGGATTAGTCTATTGTTGAATATATATAAATATGAAAGCTGCTAATGGTGGTGGTTGTACGAGGAAAGAGAGAATTCTTGCATGTTTGCAAGTGTTTCTACTAATGTTGCTGCATATGGAAGGAAGCAACAAAAAGATGAAGTGTTGATTATAAGACTGATAAAAGAGGCATGGGAGCTTCTACTGTTATCAACTAACCATGTAGCATCAAACTTATTTAATGGAAGCTATGCGGATAATAATTTTATAAAATTATGTTTCATAATTGATGAAGGGAATTTAAGTAAGAATCCCCTGAGCCAGAGTTATTTTATAAAATCACATTATTGAATTATTTGAATGCATTAACAAGAATAAGATACCACTAGGCGTGGTAAAGGCTGGAGGCTTGTAATAATTATCAAAGCTTCTTAGCTTTTGAATGCATATAATGACATAGTAGCATGTCATGTTAATTTCGTTATGAGGTAATAACCAACGCAATAAAGGGTATGCCAATCTTATAGGAATGGTGTAACACCCTTGTTTCCCCCAGCTTGTAATTAATCATAAAATAGGATTACCATGCTAAGGCATATGGACAATGTAAATGTATTATTGTTTGAGTTGCCAATAACTGACTATGGGGGTGAAGCCTTGAAAGAACTATCCATGATATCTTTAGAGGAAAGAATGTGAAAACTATAAGAGAGGGTTCATTATATCAAATAACCCCAAATTTTGATTGATGGGGATAATAAATCACCTTCGTATCCCAAGGAGAGAAACCAGTTAATGAAGAAAGGACCAGTGGTTGAATTATCAACCCCTCCCATGAATGGGAGCATGGTCTAACTGCATAATGTCATCTTGAAGTACCACTGGGTATGACAAACCAAGCTGACCCGAGTTCCCCTCTGACAGAAGGAACAAGATGGGTCGAGAACCATCTCGGGGAAAATATATGATACAAATCGGAAAGGACAATGCACATAGATCTCTAGCAGATGAGGAACAGAAGGCTGCAAGATTGATGTCGAGTGAGCATCTGATAAACCTCACCCAGGGCCATAACATAGAAAGAAATATCTGAAATTTTGTAGAGAATATAACCCAAGCGGAAGTTGAAATAGAGAAAGAATCCTTGAGAACTACGAGAGTTCCCTGGTGATATCATGGATTGGCATGGGGGTGGCTAGATTTCTAAGAATGAATGCATTTGAGCCTATGGTCTGGTGGAAGGATGAACACCCACAGTCAGTTAGTTGGCTACCACTTGTAATAGATAAGTAATCACATATCTTGTGTATTTAAGTGGTACTGTGAATTAAAGTTGGATATCCTATGAATGTTGCAGGGATAGATATGTTTGCTTAATGATTTATAATGTACCCCTTTTGTGTCTGCTTGATTGTGTAATTAGGAAAGTAGGAAATTGTATGAATTGGATGTGTTTTTATACTCGTAAATGCTTGCGTTCCGTGGTGGCTTAATCCAAAGCCACGAACTGCTAGTTCGTCAACCATGGGCATAGTTTTATGTATGCATGTCGACCCTCCTAGTCATTATGAGTCCCTTCAAGGATGGAGTTTTTTAAGCTCAGGAGAGGTAGTGCAAATATGCAGAGGCTCTTTGCTAGGCAAGTAGAGACTGAGAACCACTTAAGTTATAGACTTGGTGAAGGAGCGCAAGAGTTGTGCAGAAGACCCTTCTAAGTGTTAAGTTCAGGAGAAAGAGCACAATGCTCTTAAATCCTTCATAACTAAGGAAGCTCAGGAAGGATAGTGAGATTCAAGTATCGAAAGGTAATATCCTTTCGATTGGAAGATGAACAGACAAAACCTTTCGGGAGGATCCAAGGTCTGTCGCGACCGCTAGATTGGAAGAAGGAGCATAGGCGTTAATGCCTCGACTCCTTTAGTATTCGAAAGATCGAAGAATGTTGGTAATCATCATGAAGGGGATGGATTCTACAAAACCCTAAGTCATGTTATGATCTAGACTGTAGATCCAAGAATCTATCGGGACCCACCTTGACAGTCAGATCTGTGAGTGCAGAGTTCGTGCGATGGGAGAATCGCGCGTTGGTGTGACTAAACTTCCGAAACCTAAAGTTGCGATGTGATTTGGACCATTGGATCGAGGAAGTCCGTGGACCATCAATCCGACATGAGAAGATTAATGCAAGGAGTACGTGGGAATTTGAAATTCCCTAAGGACCAAGCTCAGAAGAGACTAGCGCTTTCAAAAGCGTAGATGAGGTCCAAGAGGCAAACTTGTTTCAAGTTCGTAAGCTTAGGAGGGAAGCAGAACTTGAGACCCATACATCAGGGCTTGCAGAAAGTAAATCGAAGGTTGAGACCTTCGAAACATCTGAAATCTTCCAAGTTAGGGAAGAAAGTGAAATCTCAGGAGGAGGAGCAACAATAACCGTTGGATCGAGCACTGTGAAATATCTGGACCACTGGGATCCATGTCCAGACGATTAGAAGAGCATGTAGGAGGAGATCATATCTGGGCCATTAGATCTGAGCACGAGGACCAACAGTCATTGGATCCCAAGGAAAGTGCATGAGGCATAACCCTTTGAAAGTGCACAAGAGAGTGGACTTGCAAAGTCCTGAAGTTCCGAAGTCAATCGAAACGGTCCAACGTCAGGGTTGATATGTGGTATGAGATCCACAACTTTGGAGGTTTGTGGACAAGGAGGAGGATAGAAAACCAAAGTAAATCCCAGTCATTGATCACCAGGGGGATACGTGTCGGGAGATCGTGTATTTCGGGTAAAAGAACTCCGGAGAAATGGGTGCATAATAGTTTGAAACTCCTGAAGTACCGAAGAGCCGAAGCGTTGAAGATCCGAAGGTCTTTGGACCATTATATCCAAAGAGACACATGGAAACAGATCATGAACTTCGGGTGCAAGCACTCCAGAAGAACGTGAAGGAGAAGAGTTTGAAATCGCTGAAGCCCAAAAAACCGAAGCAATTGGGAACTGTTGATTTGTAGGAGGATACATGTCATCAGATCGCAGACTCTAGGTAAAACCGTTCCGAGAGAAACAAAGAGTGATGAAAATCAAGATCTTATATCTTCGAAGACCGAAGTCCTAAAGGAGACAAGGGTCGTTGATTTAGGGAGGACACATGTTAATATATCACGAGCTCCAGGTGAATCACACCGGGGTTTCAGTTGAGAATTGAGATTCCTGAACCCCAAAGACCCGAAGTGAATCTTGACCGCCAGATATAGAGGGATGCATGACAACGGATCATGGACTCTGGAGAAATTTGTTCGAAAGTTTTTAGTTGAGATTTGAGACTCTCGAATTCCAGAGAGTCAGAGAGTCAAAGTAAATCTCAACCATCTGATCATCCGAAGTAAATATCAGTCATCAGATCGTCCGAAGTAAATCTCAAGCGTCAGATTGTCCGAGGTGAATTTGGACCGTCTGATCCAGAAGAGATGTGGAATAGATTGGTGGACAGACAAAGTCCCAAAGTAATTCATAGCCATCAGGTCAAGAGGATAGGTGGCATAAATCTGTAGATTTTGGGTAAAGACCCGAAGCAAGCCTCAACCGTCCAATTCAAGTGGACACGCGACAAGAATCTGCTTACTTTAAGGGGAAGTGAAGTTTGAGATTTGAGATCTCAGAAGTCTGGAGACCCGAAGGAAATCTCGATTGTTGATCAAGAAAAGGTCTGCAGGACCATTGATCTAGATGAAAGGTCAAACCACCAAAGTAGAGGCAGATCTGTTGATTGAGAAGGACAAGTGTCTGCAAATCGTTGACTCCAAAAGATTGACGTATGCAAGAAAGGAAAGTTTGAGACTTGAGAATTCCAAAGTCCGAAATTATGAAACACATCACAGTCGTTGATTTGAAAGAGGTTATATATGATCCGCAGCTTTTAAAGGGATGGATCTGAGCCGTCAGATCAGAGGCACTGTCAAGATCATGAGATCGACGGTCCCGTAGCATTGTGGAGATCAGAGATGCGCGAAATTTAAAAAGTTGAGGGTGGGTTGCAATCCAAACCACGATTTTGAATAAATGACACGTGGAGGCTTGAGGATAATTGTGTTCCAAAAGGTAGTTTGGTTTCAAACCACCTTTGGCCGCACCCACAATTATGTGTTTGCGTGAGGTTATCGCCCAAGGTCACCTCAAGGAGGGGCTTATCAGAAAAGGGGCTAGTGCCCAAACTCAGAGATTCCCCAAGCGCAAAGGGAAGGTCGCGGGTACCATTAGACCTACACCCGAAAGTCAAAAGGGTTTGCGTTTAATTACAGAGCGAGACCATCAGGGTCTCAAAGAGTCGTTTGGCTTCAAAATCAGAGATCCTTGACCGGGAGGTTGGATTGGTTCCCCGACTTTCCAAATTAGAAACCATGAATAGAGAATCTGTCCTTTAAGAAAAACAAAATTTTTTATGCCCCATCATGGGTGCATTACAAATTGGTATCAGAGCATGGTTACAACACTTGGACTGCTTGGTCTCATGTACAAGTCACGTAAGGAGGTATTGTTATCTGCATTTACTCCTTGAGGAGAAGAGCTGCATATTGAACCTGTGATTTTGGGAATTCTTGTTGAATTTCAGCAAAATAATTTCTTTAGCCCTTTTTCAAAGTGATAACTACTCTTATCGGAGTAGGGATATGCTAATTAAAATTACAATAAGACTTGAATATGGATCGCTGAAGGTGGAAGGGTTTTGTCACGAGCAGCTGAAGCCCGAAGGATGGATGACCTGGTGTTCATAACACTGCTTCTAAGCATGAGCAGTTGGAACTTTAGGCACTGATGATGGTAGATTATATAATGGTTAATAACTTTGTGGGCTTAAAGGAATCTGATAGGATCAGGTAGGATCCCTGGCAGTTATATTTATTTCTTTATATTAAATCAGAGTATATAACTCCCCAGGAACAAATAAAACTGAGATGGGTAAAACCCTATGGACACTGAGGCAAGGAGGTTTTCTTGCCAAATGTTGTCACATAAAGAGGAAAGTGACCCTGGTTGGTTATGGCCTTGAGAGAAGGCAACATCAATACGAGATATGATTGTGAGATTAGTCATGTAAGTGACTGAAATATCAAACTAAAGGACACTAATTATGAAATTAAACTATCAAGCGAATTCATGAGGTAAAGAGGTGCAAAAGATGCACCTACTTATACACGAATGTGTATACATGATCATAAGGATGATTGGAAGATCCTTGGGAAAATGATATAGAAGCCGGATATGTCCGTGTGTGTGAATGACATGGAAAAAGTGCAAGCAATAAGCTAACATGATGGATACTTATTTGTGTTTAATCATGCTTGAGTGCATGGATTAATGCATTGTGTAGCTTCCTAATATGAAGCATGGTATTAATACCAGTTAGGTATGAATGATATTAAACATACAAGTGATGCACATGTATGAACAAAACCATAATATGTATGGATACATAATTTGGGTACATGACCAAGATGCATGTTTATATTCCTTATGGTATATATATATATATATATATATATATATATATATATATATATATATATATATACCAGAATCCTAGATTACATTTTGAAAAACATCATGTAATGAATAGAATACTAATAATGAATCTTGACCATTCAGATAACCGAATGGTAACATGTAGGATGCACAGGTTCATGATTCATTATGGGCAAAATATTTTTCTATTAAATCATGCTGATGTATCCTAAGAGTTAGGATGAGCCTAACCTAGGGTTGCTCAGGAAAGAGGAGAAATATCACAATAAGAAGTAAATTTCATAAGTAAAGGGGGAGAAAAGGAGGAACATTTTTCTCACCCAAGAACCCTAAATTGTTTAACAGATCCATAGGATTAAAAGAGTATTTGTTGAAACCGATATAGTTGGTAAAAGGCAAGTAAACCCCCTGAGTATGATTAAATGAATAAATGAGTACATTTAACTGAATATGCTTGGTTGAAGCCATGATTAAGAAAAGGTAGTGAGGCCTTAGAGATAACTTGACTGGGCTGAAAAGTCCCAGGTGGTGTAGAAAGAGTTGGAAGAAAGGGAGAGTCCTCAATTATTTCCTTGTTGAGTATTATGTTTTCTCTTAAATGAGAAAGATGGTATGCTAATGAAAGTAAAAATGTTTTGACACCATAGTGATAAGGATTGTATTGTTGAAGATACAATCGAAATCTGTTTGTGTTGCACTTGTGGAAACATTTGAGGATAATGTGATGAAGTGCATAAAGATATGCTAAGACATTTTGAAGATGTTTTATGAATTCAAATGTTATGATACATGCAATTAGTTTAATATTAAAACTAATGAAATTGTGACTATGATGATGCATGCTATGTATAGAAAGGAATTTGAGCTATTGAGGAAGACAGTTGCCAATGATGGGAAACCTCAAGCAGAGGATGACCAAAACAAGGCTATGGTTGAAAGATTGTTGACAGGGTTGTAAAAGTCCCCATAAAACACTGCTGATGAGGTAAAAATCAGAAAGAGGGTGCTAGCAGCCAAGAACTGGTATAAAGATATTCGTTCCTATGTGGCACAAGGTATGAAGGGATTTGGTAAGAATCCCTTCTGAAATATTTTATTGTCTTAGTGTTATACATGAACTTTTGAAAGGTAGTTGTATGCCTTGGGTACCCAAGTAAGGTATGATTCAAGAAGGAGAACCTGAATGATGGAGGGATGAACCTCTGGTAGTAAACACTATTTGTAACCCTTGGAAGAATTCATGAACTGATATGTCATGAATGCATTGACCAATCAAGGAATGCTTAAAGGCATTCATGTGAAACTTTTGAGTTCATGTGTACTGATTTGGGATCATGATTGGCCTATAGCAGGTTGTATGGTCCTGCTGTAAGAATGAAAGAAAATGAATAATCCATATGAGGAAAAGGTTGGTTAAATTACAACACACCATGGCCAAGAACCAGTCATAAAGTGTGACGAACTTGAAAACAATGCAAGAGTGCATTGGGTATGAATGTGGCCATGAATAATTGGCATATTTGTTAAAATCCTTTAAAATGTTGAATTACGTTTTGAAAGGTTTGGTACCTTTAAATGAGGCATAGGCAAGGAATGGGATTCCCTTTTTATGTTTATATAGATGTGATGAATTGTTAGTATACATGGTTTTGAATATAGATATATATATACATGGATGCATGAGAGACTAACAATTTGTTTGGCTGTGTAAAGAATGAATTACAGGGAGGAAATGGGTCTTGGATATGGCGGTATTGTAAGCCCATAAGGAAGACCAATTGCCTACTGATCCAAACTGCAAGGAATGGTATTTCCTTTTTGAGAAAGTGAATTTGATTGTTAGTATGCACAATTATGAAATTGTTTGTGATGACGTTGTAATGGTGCAATAAAAATGTATGTGCATGGAAAAGATAACAATGTGTTTGGCTGTTTGAAGTTGAAAGTGAAGGAATCAAAGAGGTCTTGGATATGGCAGTGTTGTAAGCCCATAAGGAAGACCGATTTCCTGTTGAGACAAACTGCTATGGGAAGGAAAGTCCCATAATTATGAATCTGGTTCTTGTGCAGAACAAATATGGAAATAAAATGTGGAATTTGAAATATGTAGGTGACAGATTTACAATAAAATTTTGAATTTAAAAATTTATGATGTCTCATGAATTTTTGTATACCCGTGATACAGGTGAAAGGGAAAGATTTGCGAAGAAGTTCAGAGATGAGAAATTGAGCTCTTGGGTTCGAGGGAGAACTGTGAGAAAGAGTATAATCCGATCGCATGAAACAAAGACTGACTCGGGAGAAGGAGAATAACCTTCGTCCCTATCTATTACGGTACCGGGAGAATGAGAGTAACCTTCATCCCTATTTATTACGGTACCGAGAGAAGGAGAGTAACCTTCGTCCCTATCTATTACAGTACCGAGAGAAGGAGAGTGACCTTTGTCCCTAACTTTAGCTGAGCCGAAAGGCTGTCGAGCTGTAAAAGAATGAAAAATGGCTACTATTGAGCCTTGAGAACCCTGTGGTAATCCATGATCGCCTAGAATATGTTGTGTTGAGGTAACACAAGTTGGAGGGACACCTTGACAGAGAAATTCTAAGGGAATCCTTGACCATAAGACTCGATAGAGTCTCTGGAATTCTTTATGTGTGAGAAAACCTTGGCAAGGAAAGATGGATCACCCGAGGGACTGTATAGCAAAGAAGGGGATGCCTGAGCCTGGGCCTGGAGGGTGAGTGACCACAAGGAAGAGGAGAACATGATAGTTCTTGTAAACTATTGGGATCATGCACACAATGGGTAGTTCTTCTTGTGTGAGAAAACCTTGGCAAGGCAAGATGGATCACTCGAGGGACTGTATAACAGAGAAGGGGATTGAGCCTGGGCCTAGAGGGTGAGTGACCACAAGGAAGATGAAACCTTGATAGTTCTTGGAAACTATTGATGGGGATCATGCACCCAATGGGTATGTCAAGGAAAAAACAATGAGCCTGGATAACAAAACAACCATGTGGATAAAAATCCACAAGCTGCGCAGATAATTATTGTGCTAAGATTATGAAATTTTCCTAGAAATTTTATGCAATGTTTTCGCATAAGACTATGATTAATGTGCTTGTTGTCCAAGAATTATTGAAAGAAGGTGACCAATATTTAAGGTCTGAAAAAGGGCTTGACTGAGGAAGAAGGATCAATATTTCTGAAACAACTAAATGAGAAAGGCATGACAAGTGTTTTTGAGAAAGAACACTGTGGACGGTGTTCCTTTAAGGGGGAGGGAATTGTAACACCCCTGTTTCCCCCAGCCTATAGTTAATCATAAAATAGGATTACCATGCTAAGGCATGTGGACAGTGTAAATGTATTATTGTTTGAGTTTCCAATAACTGACTGTGGGGGTGAAGCCTTGAAAGTACTGGCCATGATATCACTAGAGGAAAGAATGTGAAAACTATAAGATAGGGTTCATTATATCAAATAACCCCAAATTTCGATTGATGGAGATAATAAATCTCCTTCGGATCCCAAGGAGAGAAACCAATTAATGAAGAAAGGACCAATGGTTGAACTATCAACCACTCCCATGAATGGGAGCATGGTCTAACTGCAAAATGTCAGCTCAAAGTACCACTGGGTATGACAGACCAAGCTGACCCAAGTTCCCTTTTGATAGAAGGAACATGATGGGTCATGAACCATATTGGGGAAAATATATGATAAAAATCGGTAAGGATAATGCACGAATCTCTCCAGCAGATGAGGAACAGAAGGTCACGAGCTTGATGTCGAGTGAACATCTGATAAACCTTGCTCAGGGCCATAACAGAGAAAGAAATATCTGAAAGTTTGCAGAGAACAGAACCCGAGCATAAGATAAAATAGAGAAAGAATCCTTGAGAACTACGAGAGTTCCCTGGTGATATCATGGCTTGGAACGGGGGTGGCCATATTGCTAAGAATGAATGCCTCTGAGCCTATGGTCGTGTGGAAGGAGGAACACCCACAGTTAGTTAGTTGGCTACCACCTGTAATAGATAAGTAATCACATATCTTGTGTATTTAAGTGGTATTGTGAATTAAATTTGGATATCCTATGAATATTGCAGGGATGGATATGTTTGCTTAATGATTTATACTGCACCCCTTTTGTGTCTTCTTGATTGTGTAATTAAGCAAGTAAAAAATTGTATGAATTTGACATTTTTTATAGTCGTAAATGCTTGCATTCCGTGGTGGCTAAAGCCAGAGCCATGAACTACGAGTTGTCGACCGTGGGCATAGTTTCATGTATGCATGTCGACCCTCCTAGTTATTCTGAGTCACTTGGAGGATGGATTTTGTTAAGCTCATGAGAGGTAGTGTAGATATGCACATGCTCTCTACAAGGAAAGCAAAGACCGAGAACCACTTAAGTTCTAGACTTGGTGAAGGAGCACAAGAATTGTGCAGAAGACCCTTCCAAGTGTTAAGTTCAGGAGAAAGAGCGAAACGCTCTTAAATCCTTCATAACTGATGAAGAATAGGAAGGATAATGAGATTCAAGTATCGAAAAGGAATATCCTTTCATTTGGAAGATGAACGCATGAGACCTTTCAGGAGGATCCAAGGTCTGTCACGACCGCTAGATTGGAAGAAGGAGCACAGGCGTTAACGCCTCGACTCCTTCAGTCTTCACAAGATAGACAGATGTTGGGATGTTGGTAATCATTGTGAAGGGGATGGATCCTCCAAAACCCAAATTCGTGAGGTGATATAGACCATAGATCCAAGGATCTATCAGGACCCACCTTGACCGTCGGATCTGTGAGTGCGGAGTTCACGCGTTGGTGTGATTAAAATTTCGAAACCCAAAGTTGCGATGTGATATGGACCATTGGATCAAGGAAGTTCATGGACTGTCAATTCGACATGAGCATATTAATGCAAGGAGTACGTGGGAATTCAAAATTCCCTAAGGACTAAGCTCAAAAGAGACTAGCGCTTTTAGAAGTGCAAATGAGGTCCAAGAGGTGAACTTGTTTCAAGCTCATAAGCTTAGAAGGGAAGCGGAAGTCGAGACCCATACATCAGGGCTCGCAGGAAGTAAATCGAAGGTCGATACCTTAAAAACATATGAAATCTTCCAATTTAGGGAAGAAAGCGAAAGCTTAGGAGGAGGAGCAATAGTGATCGTTGGATCGAGCATTGTGAAATATCTGGACTGCTAGGATCCATGTCCAGACAATTAGAAGAGTGTGCAGGAGGAGATCAGATCTGGGTCTTCATATCTGAGAGCGAGGACCAATAGATGTTGGATCCCAAGGAAAGTGCATGAGGCCTAACCCTTTGAAAGTGCACAGGAGAGCGGACTTGCGAAGTCCTGAAGTTCTGAAGTCAATCAGAACCATCCAACGTCAGGGTTGATACGTGGCATAAGATCCAAAACTTCAAAGGTTTGTGGACAAGGAGGAGGACAGAAAATCGAAGTAAATCATGTTTGTTGATTTCCAATGGGATACGTGTCGGGAGATCATGTATTTCAGGTAAAAATACTCTAGAGAAATGGGTACATAAGAGTTTGAAACTCTCGAAGTAGCAAAGAGTTGAAGCATTGAAGAGATGAAGAGACAAAGGTCTTTGGATCGTTAGATCCAAAGAGACACATGGAAATAGATCGTGAGCTCCTGGTGGAAGCACTCCAGGAGAACGTGAAGGAGAAGAGTTTGAAATCGTCGAAGCCCGAACAACTGAAGCAACCGAAAACCGTCGATCTATAGGAGGACACATGTCATCAAATTGTGGACTCCGGGTAAAAATGTTCCAGGAGAAAAAGAGAGTGAGGAAAACTGAGATCTAAGATCTCCAAAAGCCTTCAGATCAAGAGGACATGTAGCATAAATTTGTATATTTTGGGTAAAGACCTGAAGCAAGCCTCAAATGTCTGATTCAAGTGGACATGTGGTAGGAATCCACTTACTTCGAGGGGAAGTGAAGTTTGAGATTTGAGATCTCAGAAATCTGGAGACCCGACAGAAACCTCGACCGTTGATCGAGAAAAGGGTCAGAGCACTGTTGATCTAGTTGAAAGGTCAAACTCCCGAAGCAGAGGAAGAGTCATTGATTGAGAAGGATAGGTGTCTGCAAATCGTCAACTCTAGAAGATTGACGTACAGAAGAAAGGAAATTTTGAGACTTGAGAATTCTAAAGTCTGAAATTTTGAAACAAATCACAACCGTTGATTTGAAAGAGGTCAGATCTGATACACAAGTTTGAAAGGGATAGATCTGAGTCGTCATATCATAGGCACCATCAAGATCACGAGATCAACAATCCCGTAGCATTACGAGGATCAGAGATGCGTGAACTTTAAAAAGTTGAGGGCGGGCCACAATCCAAACCATGGTTTTGAAGAAAGGACACATGGAGGCTCAAGGAGAATTGTGGGCCAAAAGGTAGTTTGGTTTCAAACTGCCTTTGGACACACTCACAATTGTGTTTTTGTGTGAGGTTATCGCCCAAGGTCACCTCAAGAAGGGGCTTATTAGAAAAGGGGCTAGTGCCCAAACTAAGAGATTCCCCAAGCGTGAAGGGAAGGTCGCAGGTACCATTAAACCTTCACTCGAAAGTCAAAAGAGTCTGCATTTAATTACAGAGCGAGACCATAAGGGTCTCAAAGAGTCGTTTGGCTTCAAAATCGGAGATCCTTGACCGGGAGGTCAGACTGGTTCCCCAACTTTCCAAATTAGAAACCATGAATAGAGAATTTGTCCTTTAAGAAAAGCGAAATTGTTTATGCCCCGTCGTGGGTGTGTTACAAATGGATGCTAGAAAATCTAGTCATGTATGAGACAATGACACAGTTGATTTTGGAAAGGCTATGTACCACACAAATATCCAATGAACTTCCTACTTCTAAATAATATTTGGATTGCAACCTTTTTTTGCTAACACTAATGAACACCACATAATTATATTCTTGGTGTAGTGTTCGGGTCGAAAACGAAGGAATTTGAATAATTGAGAAGAAAATAGGAAGTGTATGGAGAATGTATCAAGGCATTGGCCATATTTCCAGTTTACCAATGGTGAGATACATGAATTAGATATAGAGCATTTTGAAAATCAATGGAAATATACAATGAATAGATATGCGTTGACAATTGCACTCACACATAGTAAGTGGTAGAGTTGCACTTATGCATGATAAAATTGTTATACTTGAGTGCATTATTGAATGGTTTTTTTTTATTTCATGCATACATCGTATTTAATGGAAATGATTATCCTAACAACTAAAATGTTACAATTATTACTCACTCACGGAGTTGAAGACAATTCAAGGGCTGTTAGACATTGCAACAAGAAAGTTGCAAGTCAAGTAGTCACATGAGCATTGACTACATGATTGTTTTTGTTCAGAAAATAGAGTAATGAACTTACTGATATTAATTATGAACATGCATATGCATAGAATGATAATTCATTCTATTTAATAAATTGTTTGATAGTTGTGATTGAATTGTTAAGTGTAGACAATTCTAAGATCACTTTGTAAGGTTTTGGTACTTATTGCAATGAACATATAATGTATAGGAAATACTGATAATTTGTTGGTTGAATGCAAGATAAAAGCATTGCAGGAAAAGTGGTATTCAGTATGGTGCTTGCTGAAATCCATAAGGAAGACTACATCCTACTATGGAAACAACCATGAAAAATTATGAGATAAAATTTCATATTTTGGGAAAAGTTGAATTCCTTATGAAATAAGTTTGAGTTTCTAAATGATTTTTTTTTAATAATGTTCTCTCATAATAAATGTATGTGTGATATAGATGAGATAATATTGATTAAAGTTGGAATGATGATTACAAGAGTAGATCTGGGGAAGATGCTGATTGGAGACTATGGATCTTACCCTGTGGATCCTAGGTGGATCTAGGTGTGTGTACACTTCTCCTTGGTTTTACTTGGAGAAGGTTGGATCCCTGGAGGGAGAAGTGTGGAGATAGGTTCCCCGGTATGAGGCATGTAGGGTACTTGGAGACCTTTGAGGCTAGCTAGAAATTTTAGATCCACAGTGCTCTGAGACTTCCTAGATGGCATGTGCTGGAGACTGGAAAGAGTAGGGGTGCAACCTGAGGGACCACAGTGCGAAGAAGGGGGCACACTACCTTGGGTTGTGAAGGTTGACGGGGAATGAGAGACCATTGGTTGGAGTGTTGTTGAGGTTTGGTAGCTTGTCCTAGACCATGTTGGTATTGATTTTGGACTGTGGTTATCTTGGGAAGCCTTTTCCCTGGTGGAATCATAGCCTCAGATCGGGGGTGATCCACTGCCGAGAGTTTATTATTAGTGAGATCTAAGGCTGGGTGGAACGTCAGGGGTTTGCAGCCAGTTGGTCCTTTCAATGAGGTTTAATTGAATCATGTAATAAAGAACAATGAGTTGAATTCTTTCCTGAAGAATCTCTATGGAATATATAAAATGACTTCCAACTACATTATGAATACATGAATTGGTGCTTGAAAGCAGAGCACCAGGTGGATAACAAGCTTCATTAGCAAACACATGGAGTCTGTTGGTGAAATTATATGTTCAATAAATTGCAATCATTTAATATGTCAATCTGGTTTCGTAATCAATAGAGTTGATGCACTGTATGTACTGATAATAGATAATTGTCTATGTCTGTTGAGTATAGTCTATGTAAGAAACTAATTATGAAACTTAAACACTCTGTTTCACACCTTTCAAATTACACTCCACACATACAATTCAAAATTCAGAAAGAAAAATCGACCAACAAATGTATAATTCATAATTATTGCTCAGCGGATGGATTTGCACATTGTTGGTTCATGAAAGATAGAGATGGGATATGATTCTATCTCCTAGAACAACCACATAAACAATCATTGACATTCTTGAAACTTAACCGAGCTAAAAAACTACTAGGCAGGGTAAAAACACTCCATTATAAGCGCATGTATGATGAGAGATGGAGGTATTAATTGTACCTATGTATAAAAAGTGTAACCTAATCAATTATGGGAAAGAAGGCTGAGTATGGTAGGATTCTCTATTGCAGGCTCATGTACAGTGAAAGATAGAGATCCAAACAATTCTTAGATATGCAGAATGAAAACAACACTATAGCATTTGTCTAAACAAAATGTTAAAGCACTTAAAGTGAATAATTGTCCTCGCATACTCACACAAAGATGTCAAAACATTACTCAGAGATCTCATATACACAACTCTCTCTTATTCAAAATTACCATACATCTAGAAGACCTGCTACCAAATGCATCACTGAAACATATCAAAGAAGGAATTAAATGTTGTAATCAAATAATGAAAGTACTTTGTTCACAGACACACACAGGAAATCAGAATCATATTCACAATTCATTACAAAGAGACTTACCTTAGTTGGGTCGATGGACCCTTGCCGTACCAACAAGGTAGCTCTTAAGATAACTTATAATAGATAAGGTGTAAACATAAACATATAATCTATAAACATAAATTATATCATTGCTTCATAAAAATGGAGTTACAATTCATAGTCATTTCAGAGCAAAACTTATAGCATAACTGTGCTTTACATTATTTCTCTCTATCTCCTATCATCTACGAGGCTCTCTCTTTTAAAGAGAAGCAACCTTTACAACCCAAGTCTAAATATAACATGAAATGTTTGTATAATTATTAAACTTGGATGATTATCGATTCTTAAGGAAACGATTTCATCTTCATGACATGAAGTGCATGAGGGATGAAATGTATCGTGTCTTCCAATGAACAGAGAATGTTCGAACCAAAAAAATGCCTAGAAATCATAGATAAAAATATTGTTCCAAAAGCCAAGCCCAAGAATTCAGAACAAGTACCGGACGCACACAACTACATAATCTTCGTATCGGACGTGTGTAACAAATGGTACCAGACACACACAAGAATATATGTTAGTACCAGATGAGCGTAACAATCGGTACCGGATTCACATAGGAATACAAGTTGGTACCGAATGAGCGTAACAAATGGGTACTAGACGACATCAACAACGAGTACAAAATGACCTCAACAATGAGTACTGAACGATCCCGACAACGAGTACCAAACAATCCCAACAAAGAGTACCAGACGATATCAACAACATGAGTTGTTAGCATGAAGTTTGCTTGAACCATCCAAAGTAATTAGAAATTTCTTTGAACATCAAATATTCAGTCCTAATTATTAATAAATCACTATAAATTATGATTAAACATTAGTTACCTCATGGATACACAAGAATTTCTTAAAGGCATGTCTGATGAGGAAACTAGGCAAAAAGTGCATCGGTAGTAGGAAACCTTGGTTAGGATATGGGAAAGATAAGGAAATTGGAGGTGACAAAAAGGAGGCTCAATATTTCCCCCATGCCTAAGTCATTGCATATCCTCATGCAAAACTGCTGAATAAGTCTTCAAAATTTTAAAAATGTTGTTGATCCTCTACCTTTCTTAATTAGCTGCCTGGTTTTAAGATATCCATCCCTGAAGCCTCATCCTTGAGCTCTCTCTTAATGACTCGTGTATACTGTACTAGGCACACAAATTTGTTCAACTTGATAGAGAGTTCATCATGCTCTCCCTGTAGTCTGGAGTTATTCTCCTTTCGCTGTGTGTTCTCTTTCTTGATATGCCTATCCAACACTTTATACTCCTCTATTTCTTTCTTCAACCTTGCATATTGTTTTGTAAGATTTCTAACTTTTACTTCCAACTGATGTTTGGTTAGAGAGCTCACTAGTTTTTGAACTGCTTTCTTTGTTATTTCTGCCATGGCTTCAACTTCTCTCCTTAATTCCTTGAGTGTTTCTGTCACTAATTCCTCTTCTTCACTAATAGTCACTACATGTATTTCGTCTTTCTCTGGTGATGTTGGAATTGTTAGAATATAATGGATGTGCTCATTTTACCATTGACAATATCACTATTGTCACCCAACCATAGGCCGAAGCCACCCTCCGAGCACCTTAACTTTGACAGAGAATCACTCTATAAGCAAACCCTAGGCTAGATAGCCAAACAAAGAGTAGCACACCTTTCCCCAAGGATAGCACATCAAACAATAGCTGATCAGATAGTCCAAACCATAACCAAGAGATAGTCCAAGCCGTAACCAAGAGATAGTCCAAGCCAAAATGTAACTGCTAGCTGTAACAACTGCAACGACAACTCTTCTCCAGACTTGCACACCAACTGGGCAACTGCAGTGCGCACAAGTGTTGCTTTGTAATTCTGAGAATGCCTACCAGAATGAAGACTGGCCTCCTGCATTTATACTAATTCTGGCTAACTGCCTGGGCCAACTTCTCATTATGGGTATCTGTCTGTTCATTATATATTATTTCTTCTAGCCGACTTCTTCTCTTGGAGGATAATAACCTATTACAAATTATCCTCTTGAGCCGACATGTCTTCTGGGGTTATTAGCCAACTCATTAGGGTTTATTCATGCTTCCCAGAATATTCTATTCTTGTCAGGTTTACACATGGAGGTAAATACCTCCTGCAACTACCATAATATCAATAGGAATGTCCACTGGATCTTCTACAAATGAAGGGACATGAAGAATTGGCCCCTGCTTAACCATACTCTGAGTGGTTCTTCATCTTGGACATGGTATTTCCTTGGGTGTGCTCACATGAACATGAATTTCATATTTAACTAATCTCCTCCTCTTCATTTTAAGCTCAGAACTGGGTACTGGACTTTGCTTGTTCTGTGCCTTCTTCACTTTTCATCTAGAGGGATTAGGTGGGAGACTGGCATTTGTTCTATTTTTTCACTCCTTGTCTTTCTATCAGAGAGCTTGGATGTAGAGGCTAGAACTTGTTCCTCTAGTGTACTCTTGGTCTTCGTGGTAGAGGGCTTGGATGTAGGGACTGGAACTTGTTCCTCTGGTGTACTCCTAGTCTTCCTACTAGAGGGATTGGATGTAGGGACTGTAACTTGTTCCTCTAGTGTACTCCTAGTCTTCCTACTAGAGGATTGTGCTATAGTACTTCCTTATTTGTCTCTGCGTTTCTTCTTGCATTTGACTCTCAATTTGGGAGTCTTTTATGCTTCTCCACCTTTTTCTCTAGGCATTTTAACAATCACTTCTGGAGTATTCTCTGCAATTTCCCAAACCTGTTCCCGAGGTATTTCAAGAACTCCTTCTAGAATACTTTCTGTAATTTCCCTAGCCTGCTCATGAGATACTTCAATAATTACCTCGGGGACAATGTCTGCAAATTTCCTATTATCATTCCCAGACCTTTGTTTCTTCCTCCTTTTCGTATTGATTTGATTTTTACTTTTCGTGGGCAACTCTGGTTGGATGTTCTTGATGTTGGATGATTGTGCCACCACAGATGCATGTTGTTCTTCTAAAATTGTTGTCTTCTCTTTATTCAATTTACTTCCATATTACAATGAGCTAGGGCCAACATGATCCATTGTTTTACTAAATTTTTGTCCTTTCTTTCTATTATCTCCATTCTTTCTATATGATCCTTTACTATGTTCTTCTGTTACACTCCCTTCTACAAATTTAGAAGTCTCATGAGAAAAGTTTTCTGTTAGGAATTTCTTCCAACTAATGTCCCATTTTCTCAATTCATGGACAAACAAGAGTTTCATCAACCCATGGTGATAAAGACAGGTTTCAGGTTTCTTGGATACAGACTTAACACCCCTCACCATCTTGGTCAAACTCATCCATAGGAAATGAGGAAAGTCTATGTATGGGCCTCCTTCAAAGTGCAATAAAATCCTTAAATGATAAAGAAAGGTTAGTCCATACCTCCCTTTGCAAATTAAAAATTTATGCAAGCAAACAAGCATTGTGCAATATTCCTCTTTGATCCAGCCTTTGGAGATACCTTTCTTCCAATCTAGGTCCAGGTGATCGGGTTTCAAGAATTTTTGATAGATACCTCTGTCCACGATGATGCCTTTGAAATACTTCTCTCCAGTGGAAGATAACTCGATCGCCTCGTCTATGGTAGCTTTAGTAATTGTTAGTTTCAGATCCCCCAACTGGACACTCTCCCCATCATAACTTTGGATGAAGGCATGAGATACTCCATCATGATGTCCTCTAAATATTTTCAAGAAGGGAACCCAACCAACCTTTTAAATTTTTTCTTTGCAAGCTTGATAATCCTCTATTTATATGTACATATGAAACACTGGTCCATGCCTGTGAACCCCCATGCCAACTTAAAGACAAGTTTTAAAACAAGTATGGGCAACAGAACTTAGTCAGGGGTTTGTATTGGACACAACATTACGAGAACAAGGTGATGGAGGCAGAGTAACAAGATAGTAGGAGCAGATCAAGTGGTATATAACAGAAAAATGGTTAATTAACGCTCATCTAGATGGAAAAGCCATCCAAAAGAGCGTATATAATGAAATTGAGAGGACAATGATCAATTCTTTGAAATGACATCGAGGTAAGGAAGAAGTCAAAAATCATGCCTCAATATCGTGTTCATGGATAATGTGACGATCATACCCACAAGTAGCATCACATCCCTTTATTACCGGTTTCTGTAATGATTACGATGAATGTGGGTTATGTGACCAAAACACATCATTAGGTAGCATTCAACTTCATAAGTTTAAACAACATGAGTTCATAGGAAGTGGTGTAATCATAGTTTTTTCATCATACAAATGAGAATTTTTTACAAGATACGCCAAACTGGACAATCACCTTATGAAGAGAGTCGTGTACATTATCATTGATTTCAAAACTAGGGGAATCATGAAGAACTTCAGAAAATAATGATATGGAGGTTTAGTGATTCAAAATAACAAGGGACTATGAGGGTAACCATATGTCAAATGAAAAACTCATGTGATTTTTAATAAAAAGGAATAAACATTGAGTCCATATCTCTATATTACCTTGGAATGCATTTGAACCATTGAAGCTATATCAAGAACAATGTTACCAAAATCCTCTTCGTCAATATCAGAGAACAAATTCAATACCAGATCACCACAACACTATCATTTTAGTACCGAACCAGTATACAAGATTTA
Organism: Picea abies; assembly: GCA_900067695.1. Lineage (NCBI taxonomy): Eukaryota > Viridiplantae > Streptophyta > Pinopsida > Pinales > Pinaceae > Picea > Picea abies. The sequence continues at coordinate 21,872 of CBVK0103275106.1, forward strand.
TTTCAGTACCAGACTGGTGCAGAGAGATTTGTCAGTACTGAATCAACACATAGACTATTCAGTACTGGATCAACAAAGAGACTTTTTAGTACCGGATCAAGACAGAGAATCAATTTAATACCAGATGAACACAAAGAGAATTTTTTAAGTACTAGACCAACTCAGAGAATCATTTTAGTACCAGATGAACACAAAGAGGATTTTTTAGTATCGAACGAGCATAGGGAATTGGTTTAGTACTAGATGAACTTTGGCAAAGTACCTGGAATCCTGTAGGTTTGTTCTTCATGTCTAAACATGTTCTATGATTCTAGGTGAAGTAGAGGTGGAAAATTGGAATGAAATTTTGAAAATGTAGCAGAAATATCACAAAATGAGGCAAAAGATCCAATGATTGGGCTCCAAGCTTTGTAACAAGAAGGAAAATGCAGTTGGACATCCTCCTTTAGAGGTGAAAAACCTCCTCTTTTTGGAACCAAACAAACCACTGTTTTCATTGCCACTCCCATTTTATTGAAAACAAGATCTTAACTACTACTATCCTATGGATTTTTCTTGAGCCCAGATTAGTTAATGCTCACCGGTATTTTCAATTTTTAGGAGTCTGAAAAACTTAAAGAAAACTCCTTATATTGTCCTGTGGATTTTTCTTGAGACCAGGTTAGTTAGTGCTCTCTGGTGTTTTCAATTTTTGGGAGTCTGAAAAACTTAAAGAAAACTCCTTATACTGTCTTGTGGATTTTTCTCAAGCCCAGGTCAGTTAGTGCTCACTAGTTTTTTCAATTTTTAGGAGTCTCAAAAACTTAAATAAAACTCCTTTTGGCTCTTTTCCCATGAGTAATCTACCAGGGTTGGGTAAAGGAATAAACTCACCTCTGGCAAACGTCCTTTTTATTGCTTATCTACATGAGAAAATAATCAACTTATGCCTTTGTTAGTAACACCACAAAAGAATCACTATCTAACAAACACCTATATGCACATGTATGCACAAAGTTAAATCAAATCACACAACGAAAACTTACAGTGGTGGTTCAATAGCAGGGGAACCCCTCTTGCTTACCAATTTCATTTCTGAATTCTGAAGAACTTGTTTGATAAAATCCTTGTTAGACAGAGGCTTATGATAGAATTTCAATCGATGCCCATTCACAACAAAGGAGGTCTGATATTCATCAATAGTATTTATCTTCACTGAACCATTGTCATAAACTATGTCTACTTCATAAGGTCCCAACCACTGAGTGGGCAATTTACCTTTAAAACTCTTGAACCTACTGTCATATAGAAGGGCCCAATCACCAGATTGAAAAGATTTCTTCTTTCTATACTTGTCATGCCATTTGGTCCTTTGTTATTGAATAAGTGTAGTCCTTTGCAGAGCATCTTGTCTGATTTCATCAAGTTCATTTAGTTGCAGTATCCTCTGTTTTTGGGCTTCATCCAAATCCATTCCCAATTGCATAGCAATCCTGAAAGTTTTTACTTGAAATTCTATGGGAAGCAACACTTGCTTCCCATACACTAATTCATAAGGTGTATGACCTATGGTGTTTCTCCCAGTTGTGTAGTAGGCCCATAAGGCTTCAAGAAACCGATCCACCCAATATTTATGGTGTAATTGAACCATCTTGGTAAGTATAGCCTCTATCACTTTGTTGGTGGATTCTACTTGTGCATTTCTTGGGGGTGATAAGGTGAGGATTTCCTATGTTTAATTTGATATTGTTCAGTAATATATTTGGCCATATTGGAGGTAAATTGGGTTCCTTGGTCTATCACTATTTCTCGAGGCACACCAAAACGAGTAAAGATGTCTTCGAATAGAAAATCAACAATTGATTGTTCATTTGCAGAGTACAAAGCTTTAGCCTCTATCCATTTAGTCACATAATTTGTACAAACCAGTATATACCTTCTTCTTCTAGGCATGGGGTTGATAGGGCCTACAAAGTCCAATGCCCATTTCTTAAATAGTTCAATTACTACATGAGCTTGGAGAGACATCTCATCACTTGCAGTTGGTTTTCCCATCCTCTGACAATCATCACAATGTTATAACCCTAAATTGCACCACACATGCTTACCTGGCATCAGACCAACTCATATCCCTTCATTGCCAAAACATCTGCTGAGAAACCTCTTTGAAAATCCTCTTGGGTGAAGGTACACGCGCTCTAACCCACTACTGCATGCGGGTGAACGCTGGGAGGCCTACTACGGCCCGCATTTACCTAACAAAGCACAAAAATAGGAAATTTGCCGATGGGACAAAAAGCTATGGGTCATTTAACTGAAACTCCCAGCCATGCATGGTCGAGAGTTCGTCCAAAACCCTAGCTCCTTCTAGCCTATAAAATAAGGGGTAGGGGTACTATTTGGAAGAGGAAAAATATAGCGAAGAAACTCTGCCCATTTGCCAAATCCATTTGTCCCAACCCTTTAGCCTTTCCTCAAGCCTAAGGAGAATTAACGCAAATTAGTTGGAGGACAAAGAAGAGGAGGAGCCCAGGACCAGGATCAAGGAGTGGTGGCCAGTCTCGACTTTGATTGTAAGTTAATTCATTTTGAAAATAATAAAAGAATACTTTTCCAGTCCCAATGCATGAGTTATCTATGATTTGTGTAATTTATGCTTAATTTCTAACCCTCAAGTAGAAAAATAGCATGCATGCGTAGTGTTTTGTCTTGATTGCAGGTTAACTTTGGAAGGAGCAGCGCAAAGAAGCGGGCAAAGCCCAATGGAGGATCTACACCAAACATCGGTAAAAAGGTTAGTAGTTCCTTTCCATGCATGTGTCTTGAAAGAGGGGTTTAAGTTTTGGGTGGTAGGTTAAAAGGTCATTTCTTTAAGGTCAAAATCTGCATGCAAATCAAACCCTAGTTTGCTAGTCCATAGGGTATTATTTCCCAACAACACACAATTGGCCACATATTTCTTTGCATCTCTGAAAATGGTTGGCCAATAGTAGTCTGTCTACGGTATTTTGTATGTTGTCCTCTTATCAAAAAAATGGCCTCCACATGGGTCATCATGGTAGGCTTTGAAGATATCATCCATCTCATCCTCCCGTACACATATTCTAATCACCAAATCATGTCCTGTATGGTATAGATAGTCACCATGCCACATATAATTTGTGCTTAGCTGAATAATCCTCAGTTTTTCTCAGAGGGAAAAATTCCGAGGTAATTTCCCTATTACAAGATAGTTTTCCACAACTGCATACCAAGCAATGTAAGTAGAAATAACAAACAAACTTTCATCTAGAAAATTGTCATCCACTGGGGCGTTATCACCTGTATGATTGAGTCTAGATAGGAAATCAACAACAAGGTTATCTTTTCCAGGTCTGTCAATGATAGAAATATTGAATTCTTGCAATAGTATAAGCCATCTAATAACTCTAGCATTTGTCACAAACTTATACATTAAAAACCTAATAATTGAATGGTCTGTGTGTACAAAAACCTCATACCTTGCTATGTTGTGTTTGAATTTATTAATGGCATGAACCAATGATAAGAATTCATTTTCAGTGATAATGTAATTCACTTCAGTAGGGGAGACATTTTTGTTGTCAAAGTAGATAACATAGGGAAGTTGGTTTTCTCTTTGTCCTAGAACAGCTCCCAAAGTGGTATCTGAGGCATCAGTGCAGATATGAAAGGGAAGAGACCAATTCGTTACTCTTAACACAGGGGTACTGGAAATATTTTTCTTTAAAATTTCAAAAGAAATCTGACATTGCTCATCCCAATGGAATTCAACCTCCTTTGATAATAATTTGAATAGCGGGGCAACCAAATTTGTGAAATTTTGAATAAATCTCCTGTAATATCCAGCATGCCCCAAGAAGCTTCTAACTTCTTTTTGTGAGCTAGGGATTCTCCTTTGAGAAATAATGTCAATTTTAGCAGGATCTACACGTATGCCAATATAAAAAATATGATGACCCAAGACAATCCCCTTAGTGAGCATCATTCTATATTTTTCATGGTTGAGGGAGAGATTAATCTCTTTACACCTGATCAATACTTTCTCCAAATTGTCCAATGCTTGTTGAAAATCATCCCCATATATTGTGAAGTCATCCATATAGAATTCTACACAGTCATGGGTTAAATCCGAAAAAATGGCTAGGACATCCCTCTGAAAGGTGGCAGGGGCATTACACAACCCAAAGGGAATAACCCTATAAGCATAAGTACCCCATGGACAAGTGAATGTGGTTTTCTCTTGATATTTAGGGGCAATTTGGATCTAATTATACCCACTAAACACATCTAGGAAATAAAAGTACCTCTTCCAAGACAAGGTGTCCAAGACCTGGTCTATGAAAGGTAAGGGAAAATAGTCTCTATAGGTAGCCTTGTTCAGCTCCCTAAAGTCCACACAAATTCTGCACTTGTCATTTTTCTTGGGGACAATGACTAATGAAGACACCCATTTTCTATCTGAAATTGGCATGCATGAGTTTTTGAAGCTCTTCTTTCACTATGTATTTTAAGGCTGGGTTCATTCTTCTTTGGGGATGCCTAATAGGTTTGATTTGATCATTGGTGTATACATGTATCAGGGTGAATTCCTTTCATATCAGAGTAATCCCATGCAAAATCACCAGACTGTCCTTGGATCATTCAGATCAATTTTTGTTGTTGATATGATTCTAGGTTAGAATTTATACAAAGGGATTTCCCGGGACTGATTTCAACAGTTTGGACATTTGAATTCTCTTCTTCACTTATTGCTAATATAGTAAATAATGTATAAGTGGAGGGATTCCAAACCTCCTAGAACTCAGGGTTTAAAATATGTATGAATTCTAGGAAATACTGAGGATACTCAATGCATTTTGCATTGGTTAAAAATAGGCTTAAAATATGTTCTTCAGTTTGTTCTTGAACTCCCTTTGCTTGCTCAAGTGTTAACAAGAGTTGAGAACAGTTCTCCTCCCCATAGGGATTCTCTAGCCATGTTGTAACTTCAATGGCTGGTTGGGCAGGAGGAAAGGACAAGTTTTTGAATGTGGGTTCCATTAGAAATTGTCATCTCCCCAAACCGACAACTAATAAATGAATCAACAGTGGCCAACCAAGGTCGACCAAGCACAATTGGATTCCCAGGTTTTGAGGATTTTGAATGAATTACCAAGAAGTCCACACGACACTCCCATGAGGCTAAGGTAACTGTTACATCATCTAGGATTCCTGTTGGGTTGATGATTGATTTGTCTGCCAATTCCAACAAGGACTGTGTTGGCCTTAAATGATTTAGTTGCAGCGTACACATAGTGTCGACAATCATAACATTTATTGCTGCTCCTAGATCAATAAGGGTGTTTGACAAAGAAATAACATTAATTTCTACAGTCACCACTGGGTTTCTTTGATCATTATATTTGGATGGCATTTCTGATATAAATTCTGATAGTTGTCCAACCACTTTTATGACATGAGGTTCCTTCCTCTTCCTCCCAAGGCTTTTTGATGCAAAGATACCTTATAATTTTATCATAGATAGGAATATATTTAATGGCTTGGAGTAAGGTAATATTTACACATACATTCCTTAGTTCAACTTCTAAGTCATGTCCTAAAGGTACCTTAGGTTTCTTCACAAGTAGTCTTTCTAGATAGGGTGGAGGATTAGCTTCCTGAGATATTTCTGATGGTTGAGGAGTGTGAGGGGGAATTTACTCTTGTACAAGGATGTCTTCTTCTTCATTAGGTTGGTCATCTGTAGGTTCTTCTTCTTTAATAACCATTGTAGAATTCAGTTTATTCAAGACTTTCCCAGATCTTAATTGAATTTCATTTAGTGAAGTAGGAGTTATTACATAAGTTGGGAAAGCCTACGCTTCAAGGTTTTGTACAGATTGAGTAGGTCTATTGTTCAGATTAGGAATGGTTTGTGAAGGAATAGGGGTAGGCCGAGGGGGATTTGGATTAGGTCTAGCTTGCATTTGTTGTTGCTGATTTGGGTTCAAAGGAAATGTGAGTTGTGGTTGCAGCTGGAAAGATGGAAGTAAAGCAAGTGGATTAAATCTTGGTAACAAATGAGAGATATTTGAATGATAATGTTGGTAAGTAGGAAGAATTGGTGTTTGAAAAAGAACATTCCCATATGCAGGGCTTCTCCATCCTTGTTGCCAAGGTTGGACTTGTGGTTGTTGATGTGTCCATTGAGGATAAGGAATTGGAGGAATCCAATGTCGTTGTGGGTATTGCGTGGTAGGGTCGTAGAACATGTTAGGATTTTGTTGTCTCCATGCCCTCTTGGGGGGATATGATGTTTCCTGAGGTTCTCCCCCTCCCTTGAAAATGGATTTTAGTCTAGGTAATGAAGGGCACTCATTGGTAGGGTGATATTTTGTACAAAAGCCACATATTTTGATAACATTAATAGGACATTCTTTTTCAAGGTGCTTCTTCCTGCACCGAGGAAAGAAAATTGCTAAATTAGCATTTTCTTCTTCTTGTTTCTTTTTTATTTTCATGGTGTTTAACAAGATATTGATTGTATTTAGGATTTATGTTTTGAATTTTTCAAGTAGATTCCCTAATTCTATCCTTGTAACACCTCCTGGAGCAGGTTTGTTAGGTCTGCCTATAAGATCCCTTACACTTTTTCTTGTTTTGGCTTGGCTGCGAGAGTACCTTTTACAATACTTTGCAATGTCTGCAAACGGATTTTGATACACATCTCCAGAACTCATGAGGTTTAGTACCTCGATACAAGCATCCCTTATACCCTTTAGGAAGATGGTCCTAACTATTTTTGTGTCTAAGGAAAATTATTTTGTCTTTTGATAGTTATATAGGAACCTTTCTAGGTAATCTTCCAAACTTTCCTCCTCAGGATGCTACATTTTAAATATGTCATTCCTAGCATCCCTAGGTCTGCAGTAGTCCTGATATTTCTGGAGGAAGGTATCCTTCATGCCGTCCCAAGAAAAGATAATGTGTTCTCCTAGGCTCATAAACCACCTTAATGCTGAGTCTTTAAGTGTGGCTGGAAATAGTTTTAGTTTTTGTGCACTATCAATGTAATTATAATTCCTACATGGTATATCAAATTCAATAAAAAATGAATCAGGATCTTCTATTGGCATACCATGGAAGTGAGGTAATGATGAAAACAAAATATTCTTCATAGAAACATCTCTGGTAATGTCGAATATTGGGAATCCAAATGTCTATGTTTCGTTGCTTTCATTTCCTTCTTCATCAACCATATCTCCAAGTAGCACGTTGTAGGGTGCTGGTGATGTCTCCCCACTAAGTGATGGTTCAAAAATTGGGTTGGTTGGTATATCCAACTGCTCCAATACCTTGTGTGTTTCCCCAATGGCAGATTCATCCTCTTCTACCACTACCTCTGTCTCTTTTCCAGCTCTTCCTTTTGATTGGGTCGTCGGTGCTTCCCTTCTTGCTTGTTGTATTATATTTTCAATCTGAACAGTAGCTTTAGATTTGGTACCTTTAGTTTTAGTTTCAATTAATGCCTTTGAAATTTCCCCTCTGAGGATTTTTCCTACACAAACACTAGTTGAGTTAGTATGGGGGGTTTTTCTTGATTTTTCTGTAACTTTGGGGGGTTTTCTTGAATTTTCTGCAATTTTAGATGTAACAAATCTACCTTTTCTATCTCTACGTTTATGCATAAAAAGGAATATCAAAATACTAATTCACACAAAATTCAATTACTAAAGGTAAGAGGACAACCTGACTTTGGAGCAACCCTGCTAAAGTGGATGCATGGGCTCTTCCCTCACGCCTTATCATCTTCTCCCCGCCCTCAAGTTTCCCTTAAAACCACTCCAAAACCATAAAAGCAATCTAATGCAAAGCACTACCTATTACCATTTACAACTCCCCGACAACGACGCCAAAATGTTGGTTCAATTATAAGTTGAATAAATTGCAATCATTTAATATGTAAATCTGGTTTTGTAATCAATAAAGTTGATGTATTGTATGTATCGATAACATATAATTTTTTATGTCTATTGAGTATAGTATATGTAAGAAACTACTTATGAAACTTAAACACTTTGTTTCACACCTTTCAAATTACACTCCACACATACAATTCAAAATTCAGAAAGTAAAACTGATCAACAAATGTATAATTCATAAATCTTGCTCAGGGGATGGATCTGCTCATTACTGTCTCATGAAATAAAGAGATGGGCTATGATTCCATCTTCTGAAACAACCACACAAACAATCATTGACATTCTGGAAACTTAACTGAGCTAAAAAACTACTAGGCAGGGTAAAAACACTACATTATAAGCGCATGTATGGTGAGAGATGGATGTATTAACAGTAACTATGTATGGAAAGTGTAACCTAATAAATTATGGGAAATCTTGTGATGCACTCTTCGCGATGATGCAAATTTCACTGAGTTTTGAGGACTTTGAATTTTTTCCCTTTCTCTGTATGCAGAGGCCATTATGAGCTTCCTGAGTTGCTTTTGTGAATTATGAGTGTCCTTAGTCTTCTCTGGATCCTTTTTGGATCACGCCTTCCCACTAAGAGATTTTTGGACCACCAAAAGATTTCATCAATCAAAAAATAAGTGAGGGAAGAGTCCCTTCACCTTGTCCTTCTCAATCCACTTTGCCTTGCTTGGATGTGTGCCCTTTAATCCTACTCGAAGATAATCAACATCACGCCTGCATGAATTCCTCATCCTTCTGTCTAGGATGACATCTTCCTTTAACTCATCCAAGTACTTAGGATCAAACTCATCAACTGAAGGTATTAAAACTTCCTCATCCTGATCCATGATCATAGGAGGCTTAAAAAGTTTCAAGTTCTCCACATACAACTGAGTAGATCTACATATACGGTGGAAGATCTAGATGAAAATCATTGGTACCACTTTTCTCCAAAATAGTGAAGGGTCCATAACAGATGGGCTTGATTTTATTTCCTTCACCCTTCAATATTTCCTTGCGGATGTGAATCCATACCTAGTCTCCAACCTGGAACTGATGATCAACCCTGTGTTTTTCATGTCGAGATTTATATTGTGCTTGAATTTTCTCCAACTATTCCCTAACTTCTTGATGTACCTATTGGATCCTCTGGATGAACTTGCAGGATCTGTATTCATTTTATTTCTTCATTGAATCAATATCTCTCCCATACATCAAGTCCAAAGGAACCTTAGGTAAATACCCAAAACATGTCTCAAAAGGAAAACACTAAGTGGAGAAATGTAAGGCTCGGTTGTAAGCATGTTGTGAATAGGGTATATGTTCATCCCATAAATTGGGATGCTTGCCACAGTAGCCTCGAAGCAAAAGTACCACTATTCGGTTAACAACCTCCATCTGTTCGTACGTCCGTGGATGGAAAGTAGTGCTCCTCTTCAACTTGGTGTCCATCATTCTCCACAAACTTGTCCAAAAATCCCAAAGGAATCGATTATCTCGATCCGAGATAATGGATGTGGGTAACCCAAAGTGAAGCCAAACATAATGAAAGAAGAGATTAGCAGTCTACTCAGCAATGATCTTCTTTTTACATGGCATTAAGATACACATCTTTCTGAACCTATCCACTACAACATACAAATAGTCATGACCCCTTTTCGACATTGGTAAACCCCCTACAAAATCCATGGAGATACTTTCCCATGGATGGGATGGAACATGAAGTGGTGAGTATAGCCACAGTTTTCTATTAGTGGGCTTACAAGTAGAACACATCACACACCCCTTTACATATTTAGTTACAATTGCTTTCATCTGAGGCCAGTAACAAAACCTCTGCAGATGAGACATAGTTTTTCCTACCCCAAAATTCCTAGACACGAGAGAAGTGTGAGCTTCTCGTATTACATAGACTCGTTCACTTGTAGGAATACATAGTTTTCCAAGATGGTAGAGTAGTTTTCACTACAGACAATAGTTCTCTACTTGTGCACCATGGGTTAGCTTCTCATATACTTCTTTAAAATATTCATCAATGGCATATTGTTCCACATAACTATCATGAGATAAAGAAACATTCTTCAAAATAATATAAGCATCAATAGGAAGTCTATAAAGCATATCAACTACCTTGTTCCTCGTACCCTTTTTGTACTTGATTACCAAATGAAATTGTTGTAGGAAACCCATCCATCTGTAATGTCGATATTGTTTCATTTTGGTCTATGCTTGGAGATACTATAAGGGCTGATGATCTGTATGTATGATTGTTTCCTTCCCTAACAAGTAGTTCTTCCATTTCTTTACACTTTGAACTAATGCATAAAACTCTTTATCATATGTAGGATAATTAACAACAACTTGGTTAAAATTTTTAGAGTGGTAACATATAGGCTTATGATATTGCATCAATACTGCACCCATGGCGTATCCGCTGGCATCTGTCTCGATCTCGAAGGATTCTTGAAGATTCAACAGTGCTAATACTAGTGCGGTACTAATCTTTTTCTTCAAAGTGTCGAAAGATTTTTGTTGCTTTTCTCCACACTAAGAAGTTGTCTTCACACTAGTTAAGGCATGAAAAGGAGATTCTATAAAGGAGAAGTTTGAAATGAATCTCCTCCAGTACTGGACTGCACCTAAGAAGCTTCATATTTCGGTTACACTTTTGGGCTCAGGCCAATTTACAATTACATCAATCTTGGAAGGATCAATTTTCAATTGTCCTCTTCCTACAATATGACCTAAGTACACAAGTGCAGTCTTACCAAATTCACAATTGGACAGTTTTACATACAAATTTTCCCTTTAGAAAGTATCCAATACTTTCTTTAGATGCCTTACATGTTCATCCCAAGTCCCGCTAAAAATAAGAATGATTTCTAAATATACAATCACAAATTCATCTAGAAATGACCTGAATACATCATTCATCACACGCATGAAAGTTGTCGGAGCATTGCAAATCCCAAATGACATAAATAACCACTCAAACAATCCCTGTGTGAGATCGGAAGAGC
>CBVK0103275175.1:0-21169 GCA_900067695.1 Picea abies
GGGGTCCCCTTCACCCACATATGTGAATGGAATAGGTGCTCCCCCTCTTCAGGATCTACTGGTTCTTCTTGATGAATTGTTGCGATTACGATAGTAGTAGTGGGGTCTACATCGATGATCTATCTATTTTCAATATTTTCTAGATCGGATTTTGAATTAGGGTTCATCTCCTTGTATTTGACCTTGGAAACCAATGACTGTTTTGAGCGACATTCATCAGTTTTGTGCCAGAGGATTTTGTGGAAGTTGCACCACTTCCCAGTGTCATTATTCATATTTCCTTTACACTTATTTCCTTGTTTCTTGGAATGGTTGTCGGGAGGTTGTTGGTTAGGTTCATCTTTACCATGCTTTGGCTGTTGCAGATTTGTAGACCCGAACTCCCATTTTTTCTGGTGCCTAAATTTCTACTCGATTTTGATAGAATATCGATAGGAAGCTCCCAATGAGAAGATGTTTATGAAATCCATTTTGGTTTGGATGTACCTATGCAGAGCCCCACATTATTTCAGAACTAGATGTTGCTCGAAGTCTTTGATACCCTACTTGGTGCACAAGATATGGAAATTATTTGTGAATTCCGAAACTATTTGGTTCTTCTCTTGCCGCAGTGTGCTCCATCTCATGTATTGGTCTTGATAGTTATCAATAGGGTAGTATCGTTCCTTGACCGCATCAAAAAAAAAATCCCAAGTGGGCTTGGCCCCATATATTCCAGATTCCTCTTTGTAACTTTTCTCCCAGTAATTTTCCCATCAATGTTTGACATGGGGGGGGGTCTTTGAGGAGTGCGAAGGTGATATTTTCCCTATTGGAAAAATTATGAACAAAGAAATAACCTTCTAGGAGATTCAACCATTTTTCTAAGGCATATGCATCTATATGACCTTCAAATACAAGAATATCAAAATTAACTTGTAACTTGAAGGGAGAGGTTCCTTCAAAGTGGTTGCGTGATGAATATTCACCTATTTCTATCGGTAGGCATTGAAGGATGTGGGAAAAATTATCCATCATTTCGTCCCTCTATCGCGTGAGAGCCTTCTCAAGCAACATGTTAATAGAATATTCTACTCCCCCATTTTTTTTTATGCCTCCATAGAGGGTTTCTTGGGAATGTGAGAGAGATTTTCCTAAAGAAAGACAATATTGAGACCCAACTTTCTATACTCGGACCTTGTCGGGGACTTGCACTAAAAAATAATCAATAGCATCTTGCTCTGATACCCCTGATCCAGATTATTTTCGAAAGGAAATGAAAGCATAGATATTATAATGAAATATACATAAATATTTTCGGAAACAGATAAATACAACAATACATGATTTCTATTAATGAAATAAATGTACAGACACTATAAAAATATAGAGTGCAAGACTCGCTAGAATGGTGACAGCTTTATCTCTGAGAAGAGATGTGATAGCTACTCTCATTAGCAAGAAAAATGATTACAATGAGGCTTTGAATGCCTTTTTATGATAAAGATGAATGCCAAAAACCCTATACATCCAAAAACCTAACTCTAGGAGATGAATCTCCAAAAGTCATGTGGGCCCCGTTGGGGTAAGTTAGTACATTAACTTCCCAGGGCCGTAACTTTTGCATAGGATCTCTGTTTTAGGCACGTTATAGCCCGTTGGAAAGGTATTTTCGAGAAATACACATTATGTCATCAAAATCTAACTATGTCTATATTTGGACTATGGAAATCCAAGAAAACACTGTTTAGATCCCCAAAATGGCCTTGGAAGTGCATAAATATGTACTGACATGAAAACTTCCAAAATAATCTAGTTGGAATAGGTGAGCGACCACCAATATCCACTTGGATGTTGTGTACGGCTTTAGGACAACGCCGTAAGTGCAGAGCCCACGATTACAAAGAAATGTCCCCATTACAGAGAAATGTGTTGAACTAAAAACTGTCAAGACGAGCTAGTTGGAATTTGGAACAGGTGGGTGGCCACCAATATCCACCAGGATCACTGCCACATGTCAGATAGCATCGAATGTCATTATCCTAGGATTGGTATTTTAACCACCAGAGAATGGAAAATTCACTCACAAGGGTTTACTTGTGGTGAAATTCACTCACAAGGGTGTACTTGTGGAGGTGAATGGTCCAGGTGTGGTCTTCATTGAGAACTGAGGTGCCAGACAAATTTTTTTGGAGATGGATCATTAACATGGATCATGAAGAAACTTTTATGTGACAAAAGAAATCCAAGTATGGAGAATTTCTCCCTTGTTGAGAGGGAGTGTTAAAGTTTTACAACTTTGGGGAGTCATTCTCCATAAGAAAATACAAAGAAACCATTATAGAAGACCTTGGAATGCACTAGAAAGAAATAAAATGAAATAATATTGAGTTTGTGCCATTGAAGCATTGAAAAAACACATGTAAAAGGAACAAAAGAAATAAAATAAAGTTAAGGACAAAAATGACAAGTATACACTGCCAGTAAAATAAGGTGACTTGAATAATATAAATAAAGGCAAGTTCATTTCATTATTACATGATCTCATGAGCTCTCCTCTTCTAGTGTGCATTTCCTAGTTGCTTCGTGCCAATTTCCAATTATAGTGCCATTTGTCAGTTGTCAATTGTAGTTAGCAGTTGCATTATCTTTGTCTAGTGGTTCACCATATTTGAGGGATCTTTCTCATACTAGGGAGAAATTATATTTTGTGTCTCTCTTCATATTTATGGTGATGTATTTGTGAACTTGGATTAAATTTCTTCTAGAGAAAAGATTGTTGGGTTTCTCCTGAATTAGTGATTTCTTGGGATAAATCTTGTGTCTATTGTGCATGGTTATATCTTTGTGATTCTGTTGTTTCCGCTATAGTTTTATTTCAATGATTTATTATTCTATGATAAGAGTGACATTAAAATATATTTGAAATCATAAGGTAATAATTATGAGATCTTGAAATTAGAAAAAATCAACAATAAGTTCCAAAAAATATATAGAATAACACTGCTCCTGATGGGCCTAAGCCCTGAAATATTGAAAGAAGAATAAGGTGGTGGTCGGGAAGGAGGTTTTGGAAAAGGAGGAAGGCTTTTCCTAATGGTAAATCTCGATGGAGATTTATTGAAATGTGAAGCCTGATGAAATTTGAGGGGGGGAGGAAATATTATAATAATATTTGATTCAAAATAATATATATATATATATATATATATATATATATATATATATATATATATATATATATATATATATATATATATATATGAAAAAAGTCAAATTGTATTTATTTTCAGTGGGATATGGGAAAAAAAATCAAAATACGTATGGAAACTATACATTAGGCATTTAGGGAAAATGCACCATGTAAAAAAATATAGTTTCCCCACACAGAAATAATTTTACTCATGTAAAACTAATTTTACCCATGTACAACTAATTTTACCCATGTAAAATGATTTCTAAAGTAAAATTGTTTTTTCATGTAATTTAAATACCAAGGGTAGGTTTGGGGAAAACCATGGGAAATCAAAATCATGTGCATTTTTGAAAAATCACGAGTAAATTAAAAATGAAAGTAAATAACTAAATAAATTCAAAAATAAAAAATAGAAACAAAACAAATAAACTATACAAATTATATACAAAAGAACTAGGAAAAGTGGGGCCAAGTTCCACATGGGTCAAGGTTTCACACTAGTTAGGGTTCTACACCTAGGGAGAAAAAATAGAAGCATTACATATTAGGTATATTTTGAGTAATTGGGTGTTGAGTTGGGTAGGTATGCCATACGAAGATTAACACTGCTCAAATTTGGATATGAAAAATGACAAGCAATGAGGGGGTAAAGAGACGACATGCCACATGAAATAATAATGTTACAAAGAGTGACACACATGATAAAAATGAGTTTGATGCTAGCCAGGAACATGATACATGTCAATCCATTCAAGGTGAAAATCGCGGAGGGAAAATCAGATAAGCTTGCAAGGAGAGAGAATCTGATAGGTTCAGGGAATAAGCTCCCACATTAGACCACGATGCATGAATCTAGTTACGAAAAGAGGAGAGAACACATTGGGTGAAAATACACCAAGGTTACACACTCGAGAAGTTTGATAGGTCTTTGGGAATCAAGATGACCAAGGTAGATATCCTAACTTCCCAATAAGGGAGAGATCGATAAGGATCAAGGTTTCTGATAAGGATCACGGTTCCAACAACATATCATAATTCTGACCTATTAATATAATATAATAAAATTTAGGCCTTGGGATGGGAGTGAAAATTTAAAATAGGGAAATGTTGAGATAATAAAATCCAACTAAGGTTCGGAAAGGGAAAGTTTTAACTTTGACTATTGAATGTTGTCTTCAAATAATATATAATATCTGCATAGATATAATTCCATTCAATAGGAATAAGATTAAGGGATCCACACATGCATTTCAAGGCTGGAGAAATCATGTAAAGGAAGTGACCCTGCGATCCTCCTCCGAAAACTACATAAATGATGAGATCATTTATGTGAGGAATCAGACACTTTCCAGTATATCATAAACATTACATTCTTTTCCTTCAACAAAATTATGAATATGTGTTGGTTTTATTCAAAGATAATCATCCATGATATCAGATGTTGTATATAAGTGTCTTTAAAGTTGCATGTACTAAGTCTCAAAATCAAAGAAAGGATTAATGATCTTGTGATTCTACCTAAGAGTTCGAAACTGAAGAGTACGATCAATATACGAGAGGATAAAGATGAAGACATTAGGAACAACATGCAAGAATACATATAAATTATTTATTTAAGTTATCGATCGAGATAGTCCTAAAAAAAAAACTCAATCAAGCCATGAAATAGAACATCAAAAAATACATCCATATAACATCATCAAATACTTTGAAATGTACAAAAGTTCTTGAAGATAATGTGTCAATTTCATCATACAAATGTAAACAAAGAATCGTAAGTAAAAAATCATTATGAAGTCATTTGAATGGATAAGATCAAGAGGATTATGAAACCTCCTCAAAGACAATTATTGATAAATATCAAACCCCCAACTACCTCAAGGTAGATAAAGAATAATCATTAGGCTCAAGCAGTCAAGGAATATGCATTAGAGTTGAAATTTTATTAGGGGGGGGATTTCCTTTAACTTATAAAATATAAATGAAAGGGGGGTTGTTGCGACTGAAACATGAGGTAAATGTGTTTTTGGAGCCCAGAAAAGGGCTCTACCTCAAGCGGTACTACGCTTGAGAATTAATTCTTGGGAGTCTACCCCTTTGTAATTATTGTATATTGGTAGTATTTAGGACTAGCATAGTTCATTTTCTTTTTGTTTCATTTTTTTTATGGTGCTTCTTCTTGGTTGGTAGATGTCACTAGAGTATTCAGTCTTTATAGGGTGTGTGGATGGCACTATCCATCACACTCAGAACCTATCTTCATTTGCATGGGTGATTTAAGCACCTTTGGGCCAAGTGGTAACTTCCAGAGGAATTTGTTTGGGGTCAACAACCAATAATGTGGCTGAATATAGTGTTGTGATTGAACTTCTTAGAGACACCATTCTGCATGGTATAATGTCTCTTGAGGTTTTCCTGGATTCCCAATTGGTAGTGTTGCAATTGAATGGTTAGTACCATTTTCTCGATCCTAGGCCTCTCCAACGATTCCTTCTAGTACATTTCTTCTAGAATTTTTTTCACTAAGTGACTTACATCAACGTTTCTAGGAGCGCTAATGTAGTATTTGATCCATATGTCAATTGTGTGTTATACTTACATTTGTTTCATAATTAAAATTACAAACACACACACATGAACATGTATATAACAACATTTCAAGTTTTCACATAACACCACAAGTATATCAAGGAAAAAAATATTTGCATATATTGCTTTAATATTCATTAAGTACAAAAATGTGGGCTAATGTTACAAAATAGAGCTTCTAGCCCCAAATGTTTATATCTACACAATGGTATAAATAATACATATTATCTATGCCAAGGGCCCTTTCCCTCCATTAGAGTCTTGGTAGCGTACTACGACGTTGGATGAATATTGAAAAAGTCACACCAAATCCCTTGGCTCCCTGACAACATGCCACTGCATATGCTCCAACATGTGTTCTATTTGTACCAAAAGAAATTGGTGTGCAAGTCTATCTAGGTTCCTCTAGATATTCTAAAGTACTCTTTTGGTATCTCCATTGGGTTGGTCCACACTCAGTCCTCTCCGTCGGTGACATGGGTATCCATCCATTCTCCTTGGTCCAATATTTGCACATTCATGTAATTTTGTTAACATTATTACCTATACCAAAAACATTTTCATTTTGGTTTAATTCTTGAGAACACTATTAAATAAAATGAATAAAATTTTAATAATTTTAAAAACTTAGAAAGTGTTTACTTATCTCACCCAATGCCGCACCATATGGGATGGGAATATTTGGGTCTTGAATGAAGTATATCCCTTCATAGGGATAGCCATCGATGGAAATAACATGACAATTCCACCAATAAAAGAATTCATTGTCATAAGGATTTGAAAGGTACCTGTCTCACACTTTCTTTATGAGTTCCACCCATCATATCATACATGGATCTCTAAGATGGTGTGGTTCCACGAACACTCTAGAACTAATGTCCAACACCCCTCAAATAAAAAGGTGCCAAGGATGCTCCCATACCCAAAAGTTTTCATCTCCCCTGTTTGTACTTGGTCAATTGTGTCTTCATGCAATGTAGCAATGATGAGATCCATTCATAAATTATCAGTATCAACAACTCAACCGCATAATACATCTGTGGTCTTGAAGTTTAGTGAAATATTGTTGATCCTTCAATCCTAGCAATGGTTAGAAGGATGATATTTAAGCTCAAACTTTCTATGTTCAATATTGGAACCTGAAGCCTAATCCTTTGATACCTTCACGTGCAGTAAGAGGAAATATATTCTTCAATAGTCATTCTTCCTCGTCATCATGTATAGGGTTGAAAATGTTAACTTATCTCGAAAGTATTGTAGTAAAGTAAATTTCATCCACCTCTATCTTAATAGGTTGTCCATCAAGTACATATAGCTCCCATTAGTTAATAACAAGCTGTAGTAATATATTTTGGGCTTGCATATTGCTTATCTTGGAGAATTTTCTAATACTGCATTGTCAGAGAGATTTCATGGCCTCCAGGTCATCAATTTTTTTTTTATCTATGTCCTAATGTTCCCTCTTTCTCCATTCTATAACCATCTTGCAATTTTTTAGAGTATGAAAGGGGCTAGCAGTTAATTTTGTCCATTTGCCTCGACTTGTACGTGACTTATTTTTAGGATAGTCACACATATATGCATTTTTTGTGAGCATAGGGTGTGCATAGAGTCTCCTATATGCGCCCCACACTAAATAAAGGCATGTATAAGTTTTCCCCTCTTTTAAAATGGAAAACTCTACATAACAATTGACAAGGAATGAAAGTTGCTTGGATGGAAATGAACAAGATGAGGAGGATCTATCTTAATTGTTCTAGACGGTGTTTGATTTCATCCTCTGTAGGTCCCATAATCTTCATATGAAGTTCAAGGGGTTTTTCAAACCAAATTTCACTATTTTGGGTAAACATGAAAATGATATGGTAAAATTGGTATTTTGACATTTTTAACCTGGTTTTTTACCCACTTTGATATAGTATTTTACCATGATTATGATTATGGATACCTATTGGACTAATTTTAGATTATAGATGAAATTTGATGGTGCAATTTTTTTCAAGAAAGATGATATATACCACAATGTTTTTTTGACCTGTCATTCCACTAAACTGACTCTTCAAATGTGATGTTTTCGATTACTAGCATATAGAATAGGATTTTTCTGCCTTAAATTTTGCATGTTCAGTAAAAATTATACACTCACCTTATGTTCCATCCCACTTACTTGTTACACGAGCCCTTCCACGTTGAATTTAAGTGTCATCTTTCTTGTGGTAGAGCCTATTGATCATGGGAATCCCATATAGCACCTTGTTTTTCCTTTTGGTGCCCATGTTGAAGTATATTGATAGGCTCAAGAGTCTTGTTTAGTCTCGTCATGACATTGCGTTGAAACCTCATATTCTTAGATATCATTTTCGGGATTAACTGCATAGCGTAAGTCATTAATCTATGACCCATATTCTTCTCAAAAAAATTTTGGCTATTAGCCATGGGGCTCCCATACTTTTGGTTTGTGTTGTAACTGCATTACATATTTACTAGTTGTGATTTTGACCCTAATTCCAGGTTCAACTTATTGTTTCTTAACCAATTTATTATGCATTTTGATTTGTTTCCATCCTTACAATCTTTGCCTTTGCGACTTGACTCATGTATCTTAGGAGGAAACATTCCCCTGAGTGTCCATATCCTACATGCATTTCCTTGCATCAAGCATAGGTATGTTCCTTGTGCTTGGAACTAGTTTGATTGCTTGTGACACTGATTTCCTCCATTGTACTTTAACATTATTTTTTTTTCAATCTTTCTAATGCGAAAAATACAAAAAAATCAAATAACCAAAAAAAGAGCATTGTAAGGAGTATTTTCTTCAGTTTTTGGTAGCAATCGATTCACGCTTGAATAAAGAACATAGTTTTTATTCTATCTCTCAGCAATTTGGGTTTAGTATGGCTTTAGGAAACTAAACTAGTTACACTGATTTTTCACTCTTCCAACTGGTTATTCTTCTAGTCACTATGGAGACTCTATCGATGCCTCCTATGTCACAGACTTGTGTCATTTTTCATCTTTCACTCTGTGCTACCTAATTAAATATATTGTGTCATTTTTTTGTTCAAGGTAATTTTTAGCTTGTGTCATCCATTCCTTAGATTTCCTAACTTTGTATGTCGACCTTCCCGTATGTCAATTACTTCCTAGAATCACAAATATCTTTGTCCTATACTTGTTCTAGTATGGGATGTCTCCATTGACATCCTACTAGAGGGTCAAATCTTATCGACTACGACACATTACTCTGAGAGTTTGACCTAGAGTCACACCTTAGCCCTATTTACATTATTGATAGGTGAACATGTCCTCAGTAGATGGCATTCCATAATTAGTAATTGAATGGGTGGTTTCCTTTGTTTTCAATAGCATTAACATTATTCATACATTGGGATTCATGTAGTACCTTAGATTCCATTTGACCCCATTGGTGGATTCCTCACATTTGTCAACAGTTTTCATTATTGGCTACTATTGAAAGGGTCACTTTCATGTGTTATCCCATCTAGTGCATGAAAGAGATGTACTTGGTGGTGGGTCTTTTTAATATTTTCATCTAATTTCTTCCAAATATTTTTCCTTTTGTTGTTCCTCATTTTGGGGGATGGGGAATGCCTTAATTCCCTCCTTCTAGTAGATCTCTTCCTACCGAATTCAACACATCTTACTTTGGAATAAGGATCTAGAGTCGCTATTAGTACCTTGGGGATTACATTCATCAGTGGAATATTCCCTCACTATTGATAGTGAGAATACATCAATGTCTCATGATTGATAGATTCTACAAGTGTTCGATGTCAGCTTCTTTATTCACACTTGCTAGAATGTACTAGGTACCTTAACGGTCATTATAATTATCGGTAGGTTATATCACATTTGTTAATGTTATAAATCAATGAATTATAATCAAATGGTGTCTCACTGTGTTCAACTTCAACACCTTTATTCGCATAGTGTAGACTCATACCATCAACGGTTGATTTGAAAACCTCGGGTCTATAGTAGCATCACCTATTTTATGCTACTACCTGAGTTTTCCTAGATAGTTCCACTTCGACTTATGACATTGATACTTGAGGAGGATCAATTTATTCAGTTATTATTTCCATAAATGCTCCTCTGATTTTGAGACATAGATCCATTGTGTATCTCTTTTGTGACTATGATATTTTTTTACATGGATTCATTTTGTATCCATTTCCATGGCCATGATCACTGCATCTATATATAGATATTTCCTAGATTTCCATGGCCATGATCACTGCATCTATATATAGATATTTCCTAGATCCATGGTCTACTTGATTTGGTGGCCATGCTTTTGTCACTCCCAAGCATGGGTATGCTCACCTTGGGAAGAGAGTACTCTTACTTGTTTTCTATTGTAGGTTTTTTTCTTGGACCAAATTTTGGTGACCTTCACCGAGACCTTCTACATCCTTACCTCCTGAATTTGTAATTTATTTCGACCATCAATTACTCTTCTGACCTAAGACATTAGGGGTAATCTTTTACAACATCAATTTCCACAACATATGCATTGATGACTTATTTAGTCTTTCCTTGTCCTACTTGTAGACATTAATCCCCTTTACCTTCTCTAGATTCTTAAAAAAACAATATTTTTTTTCATGTACTCACCCTAATAACTATGCAAGGTGCATATACACATGTTGCTTCATTGAAAGTCTTGTACAACTTAATTTTCCTCAAAAAAAGAAACATTTTCCATATTTTTGGGCAAGATTCACAGGTTTACCTAGTTCGTGATCCCCTATTTCTCACACATAACTAATTTTAGCCACTCCAACCACATGGGTATGGTATAAATTGATCATAATTTGTGATGAGAAGAGAATATTACTTGAATAAAAAATATTCTGACAATTTTTCGGCATGTTTGCAAGCCCTTATTTCTCTACTGCTAATTCATACCCCGAGACCTAGAAACCAATGTTTCAAGTGTTTTCCATGCTTCATATATCTGAACAATAAGTTTCTCTTTGTCTTCTTTGGGTCTACATAAGCATAGGAGTAAAGGAACAACTTATAGTTAGTGGCCTTGGTGAGGAGACCTGGAGTCTGGCCTTGGAGCATTGCTGCAACAGGTGTAGGTGATAGATACATATATTTTATTGTTTATAGGTTTAGGTGATAGCTACCTATATTACATTATCTAATAATAAAGAGACCACTTTCCCATGAAGTTTTTATGTTTTGATATGTGATGATTATGTTTGAACACCTTATCTCTTAGAACACTAATTGTTGCAATCTCCTTGTTTTCGATCATTTTCATAGAAGTTAATGATTATACAACTACTCTCCTTTCTAGTTTTCTACTTTAGCCTTTTGTAGGTTGTTAAAGGAATGGTTTGGAAGGGGCACAACAAGTTTTCAACCAATATATATTCATGAAATGTAGGACCCCGATATGTCTCTTTTTTTTGCTACTAATAGTTAATTGATTGATCGAATTAGTTACAATTTTTTTTATCACATTTATGAGATGTTGTTTGATCTTTAAACAGTCAAGGATATGTTGTGGATTTAACCCATAACCATAGGAATTTTTCACCCGTAACAATATTATTAATTTTATTTAGTGATCAAAAGAAGGTGTCTCATCTTTTCCATAAATGATAATTAAATTAAATAAGTCTTCATGTTAATAGTTTTTGCTCTTGAATGAGATTCAATGACTCTTCCATATTACTTTGAATGCTGATAAATAATAAACTATAGATATGAATTATGAAATCAACTAGGACTTAAACTCTTAACTCATTGTAGATTTTGTTCATCCAACGGATATGGATATGGAGTTGAAGCAAAGTCAAAGTATTTATTAAATATATTTCATGTCTATGGTATAAACGGAATATGTACCATGTCCCTTGGATGAACATAATGTACCATATCCGTTGGATGAACATAGTCTGCAATTGAAGATAAAGATTGTTTTAAATCACTACATTTTATTTGGAACATAATCTGCAATCGAAGATAAAGATTCACTGAAATCACTACATCTTATTTGAAATGTTGTTGTAGATAAATAATTTCATATGGCCTTCAGTGTTGTTGCAGATAAATAATTCATATTCATTAAGTTAATGGATTGAATTGATGGGGACACGTTCAAGGCGTGTAAACTAGTCTATAATGGTTAAATTATTTCAGAAATATGATAAATTATCATGACCATGGGGCTCTCTGATTCAAGTGATGCGCAGGGCGACTATAAGTTCGATATAAAAGATCCTCTAGATCTTCAAGATCCCTCTATAGATATATCTAACTCTAGCTTCAATGGTAATAGGATATCAACTTCATCTGCTGTTGGGCATCACTTTAAAGTTAGGATTATAAAAATGTGGTTACATTTAAATTTAAAATTGGTCATTCTGAAATTGTTAAGAATTTAAATGTTATTTATGATTTTTTTCGATTATTGTTGTGTTATATATTTTTGAGGTTGATAATTTTGAGTATTTAATTTTTTTAAACATTAAGGTATATTATCATAACTATGGATCTATAATTAGAAATTAGAGACGGGATCAAGGTATAAATTTTTGTTTGAAAGGTCTTAATGTTAATGATTGACCTTTATAGACACTTGATATATTCATGATTAAGATGGATCTAAGCTAGTAGCAATTAACTACAATTAAGTAGAAATGAAAATTGATCCATGCACTTGATATATCTATGACATATATGGACCTATAATAGTAGCAATAGGATATAGTTAAGTAGAAGTGATAATTGATCATTCTAATAGCAATGGAATTGATCATTCTAATAGTAATGGAATGCAGCTACTTTCAAAATAAAAATTGACTTCAATATATACTTGCACTTGATAGCATGTTAATTTTATTTGAACTAGTTTTGTTCAAATTTTTTGTTTCATATTTCTTGAAATTTAAGTTTTTCTATTCATAATATAATCACATTCATTGAACATTAATATATGATTTTTACATTTTCCTATAAAACAAAAAAATTAGTATCCTTCATTTTATTTTCATACACATAAACATAATTAAAATTAAAATATGATTTTCACATTTTCCTAAAAAAAAAATTTACTATCCTTAATTTTATTTCCACACAAATAAACATAATTAAAATTTTACAGTCTTTTACTTATGTCAAAAAATTAATAAATTATCAATTTATATTGATAAACAAAAAATTATCAAAAATTTTAAATAAGAAATTAATGATAGGGTTAAGAAATAAAAACCACAATAATATAAATATAAACACAAATTTATAAACTACAAATTTTAAACTGACAAACAATTTAAAAAATAGTATTTCTAAAAAAATTAAAAAATTAATAATTATTTTATAGAGTAATAAGTTGTGCAATTAAAAAACACATTTTAAACATAAAAAATGAAACATAACTAATATCAAAATATTTAATAAAATTGTGTAATACATATAACTTAATAAACTACACCCAAAAAAAATAAAAAATAAAACATAACTAATGTTAAATTATTTATAAAAAATAAAACATAACTAATATTAAATTATTTAATAAAATTGTATAGTACATATAATTTAATAAATGAACTCATTTTAAATTAAAATTAAATAGTTTAAATTGAACTAATTTACCAACATTTTAGATAATATTTATAAAAAGAATTAAAAATCATAATATCTCATCAAATAATAAAAAAATATACAATAATGTTTCACAATATAGAAAATAATACTGTAAATAATATCATTGATTATAAATGAAGTTTTTTTAATTTAATGATTATTTATATAGAAGTGCAAATGAGAGAGGCGAAAAACAAGGAACAATTTGACAATCAAAAGATAAGGTGATTTTTTTAATAAATTTTGATATGTAATAGCTAGCTCTATGATTGTTGGCATGAATTTAGGTTAGATTAGGATGTATTATATCAAACATAAATGACGACTTAGTTGTAAAGAAATATAATTGTTTATGATATGGGAAAGAACATGAATAATGAATTAAAATACTTACTTATTTGTAATATTTTTACTTTTTCCATATTTTTAAAAACACTCATATTTTCTCATTGTTTTGCAACAATTGTTTTCACCTATTTTTATTCCATATTATAATACGTTTCTAACTACCGTTTTTTTATTTTTAAATGACCATGGATTTAATGCCAAATGAAAGACATTCTTGGATAATATAAATACCTTTCATATTGTTGGAACAAAGCGTGATAAAATGAGTTGTTTCAAAATTTATTATATGACAAGGAAATACCATAAAAAAAATATCCCAATACTTTGCCATTTCACTCCCTTTTGAATCAAAAAATAAATTAGAAAATTTATGTGACTAAATTTAGAATTCATGGATTATTCTTGATTCACATTCGTTATTCATTCAAAATTTTACAAATGTTTTGGTTTTTAAACATTTAATATTGAAGACCGAACAAACAAACCTAACATATTGAACTCATATATACAATGAGATAAGGAATTTTCAAATAGATATGCACAAATCCATCGTAGTTCCAGGTACCCCAAGAGATCTATCGTTTTGCGTATTTGCTTAGCTCCTGATTTAAATCTAATGTAAAAAAAGAAATATGTGTTATAAGGGTTTGCAACAAGTAGGGCGAGGGTCCGAGCCTTGTAAACGAGGCCACCTTTATGGATTTACGAGGTTCATATGACATTTTCATGAGGTGGATCTAATCAAATGCACAACTTGCTTTCCTCATTAGTGATTATAATTTATATCGTCTCTATTTCAATATGAACAATTCACCACATTTAACAAAACTTTTTAAAAATTGGTAATTTTACATTTTTTTTTTAATATATAGAATTTGTATTTTTTCTTTTTTTTAATCTCTCAATTTAAATGATTATAAAAATACATAAATAAAGTTAAAGTTATATAATTAACATTCAAAAAATGCAAAGTTGCAAAAATTATCTAAAGGTTAGAAAGTAAGACCAATAGAAATAACTACGTCATTGGGCCATTGTTGTTTACACCTAATTAAAAATGGAATTTAAATTATCTAATTAGAGATCATACCTCTTATCTAATCATGGATAAGGAGAATCGCATGACATACACAAGAAAGGAAATAAAGATATTATTAACAATTTTCGCTAATACTAAATAGAAACAATATGAGTGCATAGTTAATAATCAAATAATATAGATCAAGTTATATAGTGAATACAAGTTATTAAACATGATATTCCCCATATGTATTTCCTTTAAGATATTTCCAATAATGCAACCAACTTGATTCCAAAATGAAAGTATGAGAATTTATTGTTTCATTGATTTATATTGGATCATTTTATAATTTATCATCTATCTTTGTAATTTTTTATATTGGATCATTCTTTTTGTGTCAAATTTTTGCGATCATAACTCCCAATCACTTGAAATTATTCTACACATCGATACCTTTACAATGGTGCAAAAATTGCCCCAATTAGAGTTCATATGTGGAAGTTATGTCTCTCACAAGTTGACCTACCATTTTTACCACCATGGTATGAATGAATGCCACATCAACCCCCATTACTTACACATGTGGGACTATCCACATGTATACTTTCAAGAAGATTTTGTAAGGTACAAAACTTTATCACTTTCATTTTTATTGTACTTGTTCCATAGTTTAGCAGAGCATCCAAGGAGTGGTGTTTAAGAGCATAAAAAAGGTAGGAAGAATATTTTGTAGCAGTCATTCATGCCATAGAGTTATACAAAACTTGATAGTGAGTGCACCTTTATTTGTATTTTCATTTTCATAATCGAAGAAAAGAAAGCAAAAAATAGTCCTCACCTTCTAGTTGGATTTTCTACTATATTTTTTTTCTTAGGATATATCTTGTGTTCATTTGTGTGGATCGTGTGTATATTTTCCTCTTATTTCATTTTCATATTCAGTTATTTTCATAAATCTCAACAATAAGCTAGTAATAATTAATTTGGGATCCAAGGAAACAAATTGCATAATCTAAGATTCTAGAATATTATAAGAACTATTTTCACAAACTATTCCAATGGAATATACATAGCAATTTATAGATCATATTGGTATGAGAGAAGTTTTGTTTGGCGTATTTGTGGAAAGTTGCAAGATATAGGAGTTGACTTAAGAAGGAAGTCATAGAACCCTGTACATGGTGGACAAGTCTATTTGTAACAACTCTCATGATGTAATTGAATATCAATTTTATTATATCTCTTACAAAATTAGTCTCTTCATGGCATTTCTAGATAACAAGTTGAAACCTTCTAGGGAAGTTGTTGGCTCTAACTCAAAAGATGGATCAGATATGAAATCAATAGATAGTCAAGAGTGAGAAAAGGAGTAAAAAAGAGATCCCAAGAAAGAGAAACCAAGATATAGCTTCGTCACTCTTTCATAAACTCTAAACAAAATGGAATCTAAAGTGGGCATCAAGCCCTACCAAGGTGAGATTGATGATGTTAAGTTGAATCATTAATTGCAATAGTTATAAGTATATTTAAGTGTTCATAATATAAATGAAGAGTATAAAATTTCATTTGATCGACTAAAAATATAGGGACATGTACTAACTTGGTGGGAAACACACATGGAGACACTTAATCCATAGGGTGATCCATCAATAACTAAGTGGGAGGAATTTAAGACCCTCATCAATTCATAGTTCTACCTTATTGGATATGTAGAGGAGAAATAGATACATTGGAATCACTTCAGCCGGAGGCAAGGGTAGAGTGTGCAAGAGTACACCATTGAATTCAAGAAGATAGTGATTATGTTGTGTGACCCTCCTAAGAACCTAGACGTACTCCTCAATAATATAAGGGATATACATAGTAATTTTTGAAAGCAAGTGAATTTATTCAAACCAACAACCATTGATGAGGCCTATGTGCAAGCATAATATATGGAGAACAAAGGGAACAAGGAAGGAAAAAAATGTGGTTCTAAATAGAAAGGCCATCAACGTGATTCCAAGGAGGGGAAGAAGAAATGGAAAAGAAAAGACAAGGAGACTGTTACACCTTAGATTCATCTTAGTGTACCCTATATTCTCTTGGTGTATGTGGAACATCATATGTGCATATTGTGTTCCATATTTTACCATGATGATACAAAAGTGTGGTTTTATTTGCACTCATGTATTACATTGGACCATGCTTAGATATTATATGTATTGGTACGAGGCTTATGTGGTATCTCTAGACCCCATGTGATTGGTGATGGCTCATCCTTCTAGTCCCCATTTCAATGTTGTATTTTAATTTTATGGCTACAATTGACTTCCCCTTGATGATGGTAACTCTCACCATGTCGGTCATTTATGACTCAGTTTAGTTATGCAAACATATTTGGGTGGATCTACTATGACACATCATCTAGGGGAGATGCATAATCTCTTTACCCCTTTGTATATGATTTAAACTTTTTATATTTGTAAAGGTTGTCACACCTATGTATAACAAACTTATTGTATTCCAAAATATGGATCCCCCTCTTATGTATTCATTACAATTTTTCCATATACAATCAGTTATATGATTTTGCACATGTTCACTCAGTTTCATCTCCCTTGATGCAATGTCACAATTCTCAAAGTAGTAAAAATATTTTGAGGCATTGGTCAAATCCTCTGAGGAACATTTGGGCTACTTTTTCACACATGGACATCCTCTATATAGGACGCATTGGACATCCTAGTGTTATCTTCCCATTTCATAATTTTTAGAGATATCTTTCACTTCATTAGAGGCGGAACCCACTGTTTTAGATGTCATACAATCCATTGGGGGTTTTATGACCCATTTTTTGACTTGGAAGGTCACTTCCACACTTCATGTAGGTGAGTTGACCTTAGGTATGTACATGGTACTTATTCATAGACATATTTCAAGGTTTTATGGACATTATTTGAGGATTCCTTGAGCACATTATGACGGGTTCATCCTGTTTCGAGGTCATTATCCACATTTTCGTGAGGTCACTCCACTTGGAGGAGAGGAATACTGGAGTTTTTCTTTCTTGGGAGGTTACTTCACCATGTTTTGAGGCCTCCTCTCCCCTTCTTTATGTGAATGACAAGTCTCCTTTGTTAGTCTGCTAGGCTAATTTTAGGGAAAATAATTAATAAATAATGAGATGGATGTAGAATCCTCCTCTATAATCAAAGGCTCTCCTCTCATTCCAAATTGTTGTGAATTGTTGGAAGGTCATTTTTACAAGACATTAATAGAATATCTTCCTTGGCATTTTTAGTGTCAATTCTTGGAGCTCTTTCTTTCTTGGTTCATCAAATATATTACTGTGAATGTTAAATACTTTTACATAACTAGAAATATTTATCCATTTGAGTTACTAAAATACTTGGAGAGGAGACATTCTTAGGTTTCTTCCTTCCTTCTTCTCTTGTTAATTTGGGTAAGTAATTAATTGATTGATTTTGTTTTCCTTTAGTTCATTGGAAAGGATGTTAAGAAATATATTCAAGTTATAATTGATATTTTTGGTGAAGGATATTCCCTTAAGGAAAACCTTCTTGTAGGGCCTTGGTTTTTGTGACTTATCTTGATTAGACAAGAGACTATTTTTACCTAAGGTTCTAGTCTCTCATTCTAATCCATAATCCTTGGATAACCAATTCTTAGAGGGAAATACTTCTGGACCACATAAATATCTAAGTGGAGATAAGGAAATAATTCTAAATCCCAACGACCAAAAAACCCATTAAATCATAAACTTATTTTCATTCTTGTTTTATAAAAGATAAAAATCCAAAAAATATCAAAAAAATAAATTATCCATTGTCTAGAGGAGATTAACGTTTTGTCTTGTTTTCTAGAATATATCTTGTTCGAGGGTTTATGATTATTTATTAATCTATAACCCTAAGATGACAAATATTCCCTCCCTCTTTATTCTTTAAGGATTTTTCTAACATCTTATGGATTAATTTAAGGTGTTCCTCGAATTTGGAAATTAATTTGCAACATTAGAAATACGATTTAGTGAAACCCTAAAGGTTAGGGTTTGGTTCTTCAGGGTGTATTCTAACCCTCTCCTAGTTATACTTCATTTATATATAATTTTTTAAGTTCATCTAACATATATATTTGTGGAATTAATCTCCTAATTGCTAATTGAGTTACCTTTTATTGGGATATTCTTTTGGTGAAACCCTAGGGGGATTCACGATCCTTTCTTATACGTTTATGTTGAATTCATGATCATATGTACATTAATATTTCAATTTATTAGTTCTAGATGTTATTTAATGTTGTATATATATCTGATTTTTTACTTAGCACATTATAATTATCTCCTAACCCTCTTTATATTGGGGTGGTTTATGCCATTTTTTTTTTTTTTTATATATTTATTAAAGCATCTTATCAACTATTGGACATTGATCCATATAATTGTATATTGATTTGTTTTTTGTTGAAGTGAATACTTCATAGGATAAAACATTACTTGACATGTTTAATTCACATAGATTGGGATACCCCCTGTGGCTTAGATCATTTTCCAGTTTGGAAAATAGTCCAGGTTGGGAAGTCAACTTCCAGTTCGGAAAGTGGCCCAAGAATTCTGATGAACATGCATTTTTCCAGTTCGAAAAATGGTCCAGATCGGATAGTCATTTTCGTAATGAAAATGATCCGATAGATTGTTGATGTACGATAGACAATGCCAGTTCGAAAAATGGTCCAGATCGGATAGTCATTTTCGTAATGAAAATGATCCGATAGATTGTTGATGTACGATAGACAATGATCCCCCTTGTGGAGAGTCTGGGTGAATGGTATATCATAGTCATTCTTCTTGGCAGTCAGCCTAAGTAGTGGTCAAGTAGAATGGTCTACCTCATTGGGTAGTCATTCTTTAAAAGTTCGTAGTTGTGAGCAGTTTCAAAGAATGGTTTGTTTTTGAGGTTGGTGCAGGATAGTCATTTACATAGGAAATGGTCTAGATAGTCATTCTCTAGGGAAGAGTCATTCTCTCTAGATTGCACTATGATTAGTTTCAGAGGAATGGACCAGTTAGGTGAATGGTCGAGGTTCAATAATCAGGGACACACATTCCCTAGGGAAAACTCATTCTCTCTAGGTTTCACTATGATTATTGCCGAAGGAATGGCCTAGTTAGGTGAATGGTCCAAGATCAGAAATCATGGATAGTTATTCTTCTATGCATGGGAAAAATAGTCCAGATAACCCATGGATGATGTTTTACTTTCTGACAGAAGATACTCTTCCACATCTCACAGATGTGAGTGGAAGAATGGTCCAGATGACTCAGTTTGTATCAATCTCACAGATGTGAGTGGAAGAATGGTCCAGATGACTCAGTTTGTATCATGATATTGTTGATATCAGATGATATGCTGGCTGTGGAGACTATATGTCCCTAGAAAGTAGTTGTATGCTATTGTGGTGGATGTGATCCACTTTTAGTGACTATGTGTCAGTGATTAGCAGTCGTGTGCTACTAGGAGTGGTTGTGCACCATTGGGTAATAGTTGTGTACTACTATGGATAAACATAGTTTTGTTCTATTGGATGGAATTGTTACGATTTCCATGGAGACTATCACTTGTGTTGGAGATGATTTCCATCTAGATGGATAGTCAATGTGTTGATGGACAAACATTCTTCAGGTGGAGAATGGTCCAGGTTGAACGATTACTGGTGGACAGACATTTTCCTTGTGGAGAATGGTCTAGGTTGATAGGTTTTTTATGTACCATGGATAACTATTCCTCTATGACATATGTATGGATTAGAAGAATGGTTTGTCTCCCTGAGTTCAC
Organism: Picea abies; assembly: GCA_900067695.1. Taxonomy (NCBI): domain Eukaryota; kingdom Viridiplantae; phylum Streptophyta; class Pinopsida; order Pinales; family Pinaceae; genus Picea; species Picea abies. Next base: position 20,597 of record CBVK0103275175.1, read on the forward strand.
AGTAGTGACCAAAGTGGAGAGATTGACAATCAAAAAACATTTTCCATGAGTTCAAAGTAGTGGTCAGAGGGAAGATGGTCCAGGAGAGTCATTCTTCTAATACGTATGTACAGATTAGAAGAATAGTCTTTGTAGCCCATGGAGAGGCTTGAAAAATATGTTGGATCATTTATTATTCTAGGAAATATGTCTGGATTAGAAGAATAGTTCTTGCAACACTCTATGAAGTGAGTGACGTATTCAACATCATGCCTGATTTCTCAGATGGAGTATGACTTCGATATATGATGCAATTGATGCTATGAGATGATACTAATAGTGATGATATTGCTTGTGAGTTGATCAACGTGATTATAAGATAGCCTGTGTGGCTATGACGATGCTATTGGTTGAATGGTTTGTTTATGCTCAATACCATTACCTTTAATAACTCCCTAGAAAGGAGGGTGTGTTGATATTTGTTGATATTATGGTAGCTGGGCAAGGTATTTACCTCCACGTGTAAACCTGATGAGAATAAAATATTCTGGAAAGAAAGAAGAAACCCTAATGAGTTGGCTAATAACCCTAGAA
>CBVK0103277206.1:0-12929 GCA_900067695.1 Picea abies
CTTTGAGGAGCACAAAAGTAATCTTTTCTCTATTCAAAAAGTTATGGATAGAAAAATACCCTTATAGTATATTCAACCACTTGTCTACAACATCTACGTCTATATGACCTTCAAATATAGGAATATCAAAGTTTATTTGTACCTTGAAGGGGGCGGCGCCTCCGCTCAAAGAAGATGCATCGCATGTTGGTAGCCGCCGAAGGATTTGCGCGAAACTATCCATCATCTCGTTCCTTTGTTGTGTAAGGGCTTCCTCAATCAACAGTTTGAAAGGATCTCTTGTCCCGTCACATTTATTTTCTCCTGCCATGAGAGGTCGCTTGGGCATGCGAGAGCTTTTTTCCTCAAGAGAAATAATCTCGAGACCCAACTCTTTGTACTCCAACCTCGTTGGGGACATGCATTAAGACAACAAGGAGCAGACTGCTCTGATACCACTGATCCAAATTTTATGAGAAGAATGAAATGACTATAGATTATTAATAGGTGCTTAACACAAAATAATAGAGATACAGTAAAATTGGTTTTCTATTCAATAAGGAAATAAGCTGAAACTATAAAATGCAGCGGAAACAAACTTGTTGGAATGGTGGTGGCTTGTCTCTGAGAAGAGATGTGATGGTTGTGCTCATTTGCAAGAAGATCATTACAATGAGGCTCTGAAGGCCTTTTTACAATAAACAAGAATTCCAAAAACCCTAGACATCAAGAAACCTAACCTTAGGAGATGAAGCACCAAAAGTCATGTGGGCCCTGTTTCGGTAAGTTAGTACATCAACTTCTCGGGGTCGTAACTTTTAAATATGATCTCCGTTTTAGGCGTATGATAGCCCGTTGGAAAGGTATCATCGAGGAGATTCATTTTTGGTGCTCAATCATTCCTTTTACTATCATTGAGAAGATTTATCTAGAAAAACCTTCATTTAAGCCCTCAAAATAGCCCTGGAAGTTAAAACTGCTAAAAATAGTAAATTGCCAAAATTGCCAGAAAATTGTTTTGAGCTAGTTGGAAAAGCTGGATGGTCACCGATATCCACCTGGATCAATCCATCATCAGCTCATGTTTTCTTTCTTCAAGTTTGGATCATGCTTGGAGCGACCTAGCCATTGTTGCTACCATCACCTTTTACAAATGTGAATGGGTGACTTGTACATTTTTTAAAGGTAAATTTCTTCAAGTTAACACTTACCATCAAGAGTTTCACTAAAAAATTTTATAGATAATTTGCTAACTATTTTTATAGATAAAAAATTTAAATATCAAATAACAAATTTAGACATTAGATCTAGAAAATTTTCAAAGAAAAAGTTGTTTTTATAAATAGTAGGCCATATCATACTACATTAAAGTTGTTTGATAAAGTCGAAAACACTAAAAGCATGAAAATTTAAGTTCTAGAAGATCGTTGAATATGACAAGATTCAATACAAGTACACCTCCTTCATATCTTTAAGTTACTAAGTGCATTTCTCCCATAGTCACAAGCCCGATCATTTGATATCATCAAGGTGTTCCATTCATAAAATATCATTTCATTGAGAATCAAAGAAAACATTATTTTTTCTTTAATATAAAATTCTTTAAAAGAAAAACTTCTTAAACATATATTTTATGTAAAAATTTAACCTAATAAGAAAAAATGTCCAACCCTAGCTTCTCTAAAACACAATAGCACACACTTCTCTTAAATGCTTTCTATCGATTCAACCATTGATCCTCCAAAGTAACCAAAACCTTCTTTTGCATTCCGTCAAACTGAAACCAATAAGCTAGCGATTTCTATGAGGTGCACATCTTATAGCCTATAGATGAAATATGTGATCAAATAAGTTGATCTATGCCTATTTGATTTTTTTTACAAGTCAACCAAAGAGAACTTGCGGACATGAAGTCTTACCTTAATTTCCTACAATTGGGGCATGAATCACAGGTGAGTCAAATTCTATACATGCTCGTCTTTTTGGAAGTATGAAAAAAAAATAAAAAAGCTACAAAATTAGATAAAAATACCTAAAAAATGATTGAGAAACCAGATTGTGGAACAACATATTTGAATGCCAAATAAATTTTCATAGATTTTCCATCTCTGCAAAAACTTCTGGGCTACCTCCTAAATTTCACCCCTCAGGGAAGCTGCATGGTGGTGAACTCCCTCTCATTCAGTACACTCTCTATTTGATGATGAAGGCTGAAATATAAAAATATAATCAACAACGACAATAGTTGGGTGATGATGGGAAAGTTTGATTCTTTGGAGAACCAGCTTTAGAGACAGGGTTGTTAGGAAGTGGAAGAAAAAACATAGCATAAAATAGAGCACAAACAAGAAAGATCAAACACGCATTAAACCAAGCACAACAATCCCACAATTTGACACAATGATTTATGTGGAAACCCAATGAGGGAAAAAACCACTGGCAATGATAGTCGGTATTCTTATTATTCAAGGGAGATTTACAATAGCCTTCATAGGCATGCAATTATCCTCTCCTCACACACACACTGCTCTCTACACAACTTGCTCTCACACTCTTCACACATTGCACACACACTTCTATGGGCATGGTCACATATATACCATCTATCAATTATTTACACAAACTGATCATGAATAGATCACATAGTTACACGAACAATTCATAAATAGATTGCATGCATGCGCATTAACATAGCTGCATGCATGTGCATGTGACCGCATGAGAAAATTCATTGGAATTTTTCCAACAATCTCCACCTTGACAACAATTTACTTGATATATCATGCCCTTAACTAATTCATCACCTTTCTTGCAATCCAAGAGAATCCAAACACCATCACAACTCCACAACTTCTCTAACAATATCGTTATGTGAACATGCTTGCACGATTCACTCCAGTATGGACCATTCTGTCTCCATCAGTAACCTGTCTAATAAACCGATGTACTTGTCCAAATCTCATGAATCATAACCACATACCAAATCATTGCAACCAATGTAGGTGATACTTGTGCTTTTGTGTTTGAAGCACCCATTTCCATGCTCTTCACCTAGTTTTTCCATGTGTCTACTAACAATACCAACTGCATGTGAAATCTTGACCATTTCTCCATCACAATCATCAAACTTCCTACTAGAATATAATACTCGAGACATATAACCCTTTTCTTCTTCATCAATTAGGAAATAAACCTGAAGAGAACTTACGATGGAAAGACAAAGGGATTTTACCGGTTTCACATTATTCATACCGAATTTCTTGAGTATCTTCACCACATACTTTTGTTGTGATAACCAATATTACCATATTTCCTGTCTCTGTGTATTTCCGTGCCCAATATTTATTTTGTTGCTCCTAGATCCTTCATAACAAATGTCCTAACCAACTAAGCCAACCTGTTGACATCAACCATTCTTGTGCTTGCAACAAGCATAACATATAACACTAAGATAATGAATATACCATAAACACAATGGTTATACTCGCTTCCTGTAAAATTTGGCTCACCATGAAGGAATCAAATATCTTGTACCATTTTCCTAGCATGCTTCAGGCCATACAATGATTTTTTGAGTTTGCAAACAAATCTTCTATTGCGATTCTGAACTAACTGTTCTGGTTGTTCCATATACATCCTGTTATCCAAAAAACTCCATGTAAAATAGTTTTAACATCTAGTTGTACTATCCCAACCAGTGCTAACACAACATGAATATAAACAAGATTTTAACAACCGGTGAAAAACTTTCATGGAAATCAATACCTTCCAAATACCTTTCTGCTACCAGTCATGCTTTGAACCTTTCATCTTTTACTATGTTTGATTTTATAAAAGGAGATACTTCAAACACTACATCTTTGTCCATGATGATACTATGGGTAGTAGGATCACACAGTTTGCACCCATTAACATCATCACCATATCAAAGATCTACCTGTTTGATCTCAATCCTGCTTAGATTGTTGATAAAAAAACATAAGCATCGCAATCGAATAATTTCACATTTGAGTAATTACCAGATGACTTGTTCATACCTCTTCCCGAATCTTCCTATATTTTGCAATCGATGGTGACCGAGTTACCAGATAGCACAACACACAACTATCGCTGCAACTTGGCATTACTGAACATGCTTATCCGATCCCAACTTCCTTGCAATACTTTCTAAGTTCCATGGATATGAACTTACCTTCATCATATATTCTCAAACACTTGATTGAACTGCCAACACATCAAACTTTCTATAGACCCACCTTTCTAAACTGGACACACTACTCCACCTCGAACTTTGCATTCGGACAACTTTGACCAAATCCGGCCAAACTGACCAAGTAATCCTTCATCGCTTACCTCCAGGCCCATTTACAATGGATCTCACCAAGCCTTTTATAGGCTTCATTACATGCAATCCATGTACACAATACCACGGGATACCCAAAACACATGGACCCAAAAAACCACATGCTTTAACCTAAAAACATATTTAACTCATTAACTCTTTCACCGAGTCAAGGTTAAGTTTTAACCCAACATACATGCCCCCCCACATATTCAATCTACCTAAATCTACGTCTAGAATTTTTATAGGTGACTTGATAAACCATGGGTACGCATGCCTATCCAGGTCTTACAGACATATGCCCATTTACATGCAATCAATAATTTTTACAACTCCAAAGTAAATACATTTGTTTTTATTATTTCACGGTGACTCAACCATCATTGCCCTGCACCTTCTATGTGAACACAAGTGGTGAGACACAACATATAGACACAACTTCATCAACCATGCCTGTAGCTGAATTTGCTTCTTTTGTTGAGTCCTCTTTGGATGCTTGTTGTCTTTTCCAACAATCCTTCTTGAAATGCCTAGATTTGCCACAAAACCAACTTTTTGCCTTACCCTTACTATCTTTTGACTTAGAACTAGTTGTACCTTTCAGATCTTTCCCTACTTCTGTAGATCAACCTCTGACCACCATTTCTTCTATTGTTGAGGTTTCTTTACTAGATATTTTCCTCATTTCCTCACACAACAAATCTCCCACAACAATGTCATAATCAATGGCATCTATTGTGTTAAACCACACATTTGTGACCAGATGATCCCAAGACTCAGGCAATGAACACAATAGCGTAACCTCCTTGTCCTCATCTTCGTACTTTAATTCCATACAAGATAATTGACAAATCAAAGTATTGAAAACATTCAAGTGATTAGCAATTTTTGTACCTTCTTTCATCTACAATTTGTACAACTGCCTTTTCAAGAAGATTATGCTTTACAAGTTCTTTGTCATATACAAACTCTCCAATTTGATCCACAAACCCATTGTTGTCTTCTCTTCAGCGATGTTAAACACCACTTCATTTGCCAAACACAAACAAATTGTATTGAGGGCTCTTGCATCCAGATCCTCCCAGTCCTCATTTGGCATGCTTATCGGTTGCTTTGACTTTCCATTCAATGCCTTTTGCAATCGTTGTTGCACAAGTAGATCCCACATCTTGAGTTTCCATAGCGCAAAGCTATTCTTGCCACTGAATTTCTCCACCACAAACTTATAACTCTGCACTTTTTCCATTAGAGGAAAACTCCAAAACCACCGCTTATAATAAAATAAACAATGATAGGATATAGTAGGATATAGTTGGAAAAATATTTAATCCAATACATATATATATATATATAGGTCAATATTAATAAGGCCTGGCAATAAGGAAGAATAATTTCAATGTAAGAAGACCTAATAGAAGCTTCTGCTTCTAGAAGGATCATCCTCTAGATTGTTCTTTTTATAGACATATTTAGTATAAATAGGATTCGAGAGTATGAGAAGTTTTGTCTTGGATATTATTGTAATAGATCTCTGCTCTGTTGGAGGTTTCCCCCTCGAAGAGGAAAGTGAACATTGCTCTCAGTAATCAAAGTGCTCTTTCTGGTGTTATTCTGGTATTATTTTGGTATTATTGTGGTGTTGTTCTAGTTATATCGTTGTTTATATGCCATTTATAGCTAATTATTTATGTTCTGCATACTATTTTATATCTGGAATATTCAGGGTAGAGACGTATTCCAACGTCTTTAAGCTACAAAGATTTTTCGTTACGTGCATAAACCCATGGTCAGGGATTCATACACGCAAGAAATACAAGTGGTACTTAAGCACACATCTATTGGCCACCCTTGTAACCCCTATTGAAACCCCTTCGAATGGTAGCGCATTGGAAATCACCTGCATACAGATCAATCTAGATCTCCTGAATCCCTCCATAGATAAATTGATCGGTCGCCTGACTATTATAGTGCCACCGAGAACAACACTCATGAAGATACTCTCTAGTACCTGGGTAGTCGGGTAGTATGACTTAGGGCATGATCTAGCCTTCTTAGTTGGTGCCTTGAGATATTGGGCAGAGTACTACTATTGGACCCCACATGTATATCAGAGAGATATAGAAAAGGGCAAACCCTTGTCTGTAGAACCCTTGAATACCCTAACCTTTGGGACGGAAACAAAAACATAACAGACAAGATCTATTGTCACACAACTGTGTCTCCCGCATTCGGGTTGCGAAATTACTACACATTTCTTCCTGTTAAGCATTTGGGTATTTCATCACAGCAATATTCTTTAGATCGGAGTATAACTCCGTAGGAGTAACAATTCTGGATCATGTTGACACCATTATTTGAGACCTATCCTGTTGGATTTCTCTCTTCGCCCTTATCCCAGTCATACCTATCATTTTTCATCAATTTTTTTTTCTTGTGGACCTGACCCCCTTCCAACTCCCTTATTTGGGATTTGCCCCATTGGATTCAAATCATCGCCCATAACACATTTTTTATGTGGTCCCACCCACCCCTTTTCGTGTTCCCTCTTCATCATGGCCCACACCCGTAGCTAAGAATTGGAAGTTCACTTCAATTCCTTGCACTCTAATTTCATAGAAACCCAACAATAAGTGAGACAGCTCAGTGCCAATATTTCCACCATCAATAAAAACATGCATTCCTCCATCGCCGCTAAAATAGAGTTCCTCAAAAAAGAATTTATACCTAGCTTGAATCCATCACTACGATGATATGTGCCAAGCTGCATATCCCTGCATATCTTCCCTCATTTGACCCACCTTTGCAAATTGAAGTAGAAACTTCCTCTCATTCCCAAAATTTTCAGCCCCATCACTTTCAACGTGACCTACGCCTTCCACGTGTGGATGTGACCAAATTTGATGGCTTGGATCCCACTTGTTGGGTAACTCAAATGGAACATTATTTCTCTTTGTATGGCATACAGATGAGTTGGACAAACTCCGGTATGGTGTTCTCCATCTAGATTAAGAATGTTATCAATGGTGGAAATGGAGGAAAAATGACTGCCAAGGGTATGTGGCTTTGACACACTTTGTGGCATAGCTTTATGAACTCTTTGACACTCACACCAACCATTTAGGCTATTTGACAAAGTTGAAACAATCTGGCACAGTGGAAGACTTTATAGCCACTTTTGAGCGATCGTATTTTCATACAGAGGGCATGTCTGATGATTTTTTCTGAGAATGTTTTATCAGTGGCCTCAAGGATGAGATTCGTGCCCATGTCCTCATGGATCAGCCTCAGAGTTGGTTGGAAGCTAATAAAAGAGCTAAGGAAGCACAACAGGTTGTATCTTCTCAAAACCAAAAACCCTCCTTTATTCCTTGCACTAAACTAGTCACTCCCACTCCTCCTTCTACTCCACTAAAGATCCATAAATTGACTAGGGCTGAAATGGATGAACGCCAACTCCAAGGCCTTTTTTATAATTGTGATGAAAAATATTTTCCTGGGCACAAGTTTAAGGAACAAAATCTTTTTATGCGCATCTTGTAGGATGTTTTAGAAGAGGATGTTGAGGCTCTCCTTGTGTTTGTGTCACCTGAACCCACTGAGATGACCCCTCCCTCAGACCCTCCTGAAGTAGAACCGATCATTTCCCTAAATTCTCTCACTGGATTCTCTGCTCCCCAACCCTCAAGATAATTGGTTACATTAAGCACATGATGGTCATCATTCTTGTTGATAGTGGAAGAGCCCATAATTTTATTCATCGCTGCATTTCCCAAGAAACTAATTTCTATATCTGTGTCATCAATAATTTTCAAATCATGATTGCTAATCATGGGTCAATGAAATGTGGAGGGCGTTGTGAAAATTTGTGTCTCCAAATTGGTGAGTGCCACCTGAAATCTCATATGTTTTCTGTCGACATGGGTGGTTGTGACATTGTGTTAGGTGCAGAATGGCTAAGGACTTTGGGTCCCATTCTCATAGATTTTAAGGAATTAACCATGCCATTTGACCAAGAGGGCAAAAAATATAAGTTCCAAGGCATCACTATCGGTTCCCTAGAGATCATCAATTCCCATCGCATGGAAAAACTGCTCAAAAAAGGTCATTCTGGAATTATTGCCCAACTCCATGCCATATAAGCCACTAAGACACCCTTTGTGCCACAAGACCTCCAATCCATCCTCTCTAAACATCAAGTGGTTTTTTCCACTCCCTAGGGAATCCCTCCTTCCTATGGTGTTCATTATCATTCCATTTCCCTTGTCCCATGAAGCCTTCCTCCCAATATCCGTCCCTATCATCACCCCTTTTCCCAAAAAAATGAAATTGAAAAAATTGTTCAAGAAATGCTCAACGCATGTGTTATCCGCCCTAGTGCGAGCCCCTACTCTTCTCCTGTGGTCATGGTCCTTAAGAAAGAAGGTTCTTGGTGCATGTGCCCTGACTTCCACACCCTCAACAAACTCACCATTAAAGACAAATTTCCCATTCCTGTCATTGATGACCTATTGGATGAATTGAGTGGTGCCCAATTCTTTACTAAACTTGATCCTCATTCTGGCTACCACCAGATCCATATGAATGAGGTAGATATTCCTAAGACTACATTTAGAACTCATGAGGGCCACTACGAGTTTTTGGTCATGCCCTTTGGCTTGTGTAATGCTCCCTCCACTTTCGAAAGCCTCATGAATCATGTCTTTCATCCTTTTCTCCGTCATTGTGTCTTAGTTTTCTTTGATGATATCCTCATCTATAGTAAAACCTGGACTTCCCATCTTGATCACGTGGATCGATTTCTCCATCTACTCTCTCAACACCAAATTTTGCTCAAACAATCTAAATGTGCTTTTGGCGCCTCATAAGTCGAGTACTTGGTTCATCTTGTTGGAAAGGGCAGTGTTAGGGTGGATCCTAAAAAGATTGAAGATTTGCAAGATTGGCCTCACCCAAAGACTCTCAAAATCTTGCATGGATTTCTGGGTTTAATAGTTTATTATCACAAGTTTCTTAAGAATTATGGAAATATTGCAACACCTCTCATTTCTCTCCTTAAGAAGAATTCTTTCACCTATACTCCAGTAGCTTCTTAGGATTTTCAAACTTTGAATATGGCCATGTGCACCACTCTAGTCCTGGCCCTTTTTGATTTCACAAAGACCTTTGTCCTAGAATGTGATGCTTCTAGGAAAGGAATTGGTGCAGTCTGTATGCAAGAGGGCCGGCCTTTGGATTTTACCAACAAACAACTGTCAGAGTGAAATTTGGGCAAATCAATCTATGAAAAGGAAATTTTGGCTATTCTGCATGTCGTAGATCTTTGGCACGCTTATTTATTGGGGCGACACTTCCAAATTAATACAGATCATCAAAGCCTCAACTATTTTCTGGAACAACACCTTTCCTCCCCAGAGAAACAAAAATGGGTGACTAAGCTCTTTGGATATGATTATGAGATCATTTAAAAGAAAGGCAAAGACAATGTGGTTGTTGATGTACTTTCTAGAAAATATGAAGATGAAGGGTCCCTTTTTTCTCTGTCCTTCATTGTACCAAATTGCCTCCAAGCTTTTCGTCGGGAATGGTTACACGATCCCAAAAGTTCACATTTGATACAACAATTGCAAGCCAATTATCCAGTCTCCCCATGGTACTCTTGGCTCAATGATGAGCTTCGATACAAAGGTTGTTTTTATTTAAGTAAACAGTCAAAACTTAAATCCATGGTACTTTGTGAGCTTCTTGCTACACCCACTGTTGGGCACTCCAGGTTTACCAAAACCTATGACTGGGTCAAACGTTCTTTTTTCTGGGATGGTATGAAACAGGATGTCCACAATTTTATGGCTGAATGTGATGTGTGTCAATGCAACAAGGGCAAAACAATCAAATCTCCTGGCACACTACTACCACTTCCAATTCCACCTGCTATTTGGCGGGATATCTCTATGGATTTTATTGTAGGCTTACCTAAATTGGGCAATAAATCAATCATCATGGTGGTAGTTGATAGTCTTTCCAAGTATGCTCATTTATGTGCTCTTCAACACCCATTTAAAACATCCATGGTGGCTCAACGTTTCATGGATTAGGTCTTCAATATTCATGGCATGCCTAATTATATTGTTTATGATCGCGACCCAACTTTCACCAAAAATTTTGGGCAAGAACTGTTTAAGGTACAAGGCACCCAATTGCACCTCAGCACAACTTATGATCACCAGACTGATGATCAAAATGACATTTTCAAAAATTGTTTAGAAACATATTTCAGGTGTTTTGCATCAGAAAGGAAAAATCAGTGGGCTCAATGGTTACCACTGGCTAAATGGTGGTAAAACACTTCTTACCATACAACTACCCGCATGAATCCTTTTGAAGTGGTATATGGACAAAATCCACCTTCAGTTCTCTCATATTTGTCAGTTGTCTTGAAGGTCCAGGTGGTTGACCAAACACTTATAGTTCGAGAGGCTATTCTCCGTACCCTCAAAGAGAATTTGGTCATGGCCAAGAATTTCATGAAGCAACAAACATATCAAGGTCTCTCTGAACGTCAATTTTCAAAAGGGGATCATGTGTTTCTTCGACTGCAACCTTACAAGCAAAATTGCCTCAAGGCTGACCATTGTCAGAAACTAGCACCCAAATTTTATGGTCCTTATACCATTATCAATCATGTGGGATAGGTGGCCTATCAATTAGCTTTTCCTGTCATTCTAAGCTCCATCTCGTTTTTCATGTTTCCTGCTTAAAGAAGGTGATTGGAACTAAGTGCCAAACTCAAACCATCCTTCCCGAGTTGGATGAAGAAGGCTCCATTTGGCTACAACCAAAAGCAGTTTTGGACCATTGTGAGCGTCGTCTACATCAATGAACCATCAAGGAAGTGTTAGTCCAGTGGAAAGATACAACTCCAACAGATGCCACTTGGGAACCAACTACCATTCTACAACAATTTCCTCATCTCAAGCCTTAAGGACAAGATTGTTTTTAAGTGGGAGGTCATGTTAGGGACCTAACCCCTAACGTAGGTAGAATAATATATTTCCATGTAACAAAGTTCAATATTAATAAGGCCTAGCAATAAGGAAGAATAAGTTCAATGTAAGAAGACCCAATAGAAGCTTCTACATCTAGAAGGATTTTCCTCTAGATTGTTCTTTTGATAGACATATTTAGTATAAATAGGAGTCAATAGTGTGAGAAGTTTTGTCTTGGATATTATTGTAATGGAGCTCTGCTCTGTTGGAGGTTCCCCCCTTGAAGAGGCAAGTGAACATTTCTCTTAGTAATCAAAGTGCTCTTTCTGGTGTTATTCTGGTATTATTTTGGTATTATTGTGGTGTTGTTCTGGTTATATCGTTGTTTATCTGCCATTTCTAGTTAATTATTTATGTTCTGCATACTATTTTATATCTGGAATATTTAAGGCGAGTGCTACTTTTATAGATCAATTCTCCTTTAGTGTGGATGGGGGAGCGTCGATTTGCTAGCGATTTGTGGTGCAAAAATCACACGTGCTGATTTTGGGAAAATCAGAATTTGCCAGTGCTCTGTGGTGCCCAAACCATGCATGCTGATTTTGGGAAATTCAGAATTTCTTAAGTTTGAGAGCATCGGCGTGCCTCTAACACTGTTTGGGGAGAATCAATGACCCGCTACTCACTCAATCACGCCTTCTTGCGCTCATAAGAGACATGCACACAATTAACCTTGGCTCACCTACGACACCTACTCATCTTGATTTTATACCACTTGTTGGGCAGCGAAAGAAAAAAAAAAGCATAAAACCAGAGAATAAACAAGAAAGATCAAACACGCATTAAACCAAGCACAACAGTGCCACAATTTGACACAGTGATTTATGTGGAAACCTAATGAGGGAAAAAACCACGGGCAATGATAGTCGGTATTCTTATTATTCAAGGGAGAATTACAGTAGCCTTCATAGGCATACAATCATCCTCTCCTCACACACACTCTTCTCTCTACACAACTTTCTCTCACACTCTTCACGCATTCCACACACACCTCTATGGGTATTCTCACATATATAACATCTATCACTCAGTTACACAAACTGATCATGAATAGAACACATAGTTACACGAACAATTCATAAATAGATTACATGCATGTGCATTAACATATTTGCATGCATGTGCATGTGACCGCATGAGGAAATTCGTTGGCATGTTTCCAGCAAGGGAAACATGAATTACGCCAAGGGTTTACCTATTGGAAATGGCCCAAATTAATGAGCTTTTAATTATGAATAGGTTTTGTATGGATATGATTTAATATAGAAGGAATATTTTTTGTAGTTTTCATAAATTAAAAGTTAACTTTTAATAAATTAACTTTCTAGCATGTTGTAGTTTGTTGGGTTGTCTATTTGTTCTATGTTTTTTTCCTCCTTGGTAGAATTCAACAACATAAATCTACATGGAATCACAACCTTTTTTTTTTATTTAAATTGCATTTATGAATGCACAAATGATTTCAAAGTGCTGAAAAACCCCTAGAGCACTAAGATTATATAGATTTAACTAGTGAAATTTGCAGATTCAACAATGTCTTGTTAGATTTCCAGAAAATATCCTAA
>CBVK0103277317.1:0-12070 GCA_900067695.1 Picea abies
TCCCTTATTCATCAACAATTGGCAGTTTGATGTATGCGATGGTTTGCACAAGACCAGATATTGCACATGAAGTGGGAGTTGTGAGAAGGTATATGAACAATCCAGGTAAAGAACATTGGGAGGCAACAAAGTCTATAGTCTATTCTCAGGTATTTGAGAGGTACTGCTACTCATGCATTATGTTTTAAAGGTTCAGACATTGTTCTACAGGGATATGTTGATTTAGATATGGTAGATGATAAAGATAGCAGGAGGAGAACCACATGGTATGTTTTTATTGTAGGTGGAACAACATTAAGTTGTATTTCTAAACTACAAAAGGTTATTTCACTTTCAACAACATAGGAAGAGTATATTGTTGCTACAAAGGATAGTAAAGAGATGATTTGGTTACAGAGGTTTATGGATGAATTGGGAAAGAAGACAGAGAATAACAGGTTGTACTATGACAGTGAGAGTGCCATTCATCTTTCAAATAACTCAGCCTTCTATTCAAATACTAAGAATATACAACTCAGGTACCATTTCATATGATTGATTTTGGAAGATGGGCATTTGAAGTTCGAAAAGATGCACACTATCCAAAATCTTGCAGACATGTTAACTAAGGGAGTAACCAGGGAGAAACTAAGTTCCCACTCAGTATCAGTTGGTCTTCAAGCATGAAGTTGAATATGAGAAATTTTCTAGGTCCAAGAAGGTTCATATTCTAGGAAATACAACAACGATGGAGTTGCTGAGATCAGTCTCCAAGTGGGAGATTGTTGGTTGTGGAGCCTCATTATCTTCCTGATTCAGAGGTCCTTTTTCTCACTTATGTTTATACCCCAATAATACTTTACACCCTAGAAGAATGTACACTCCTCCACATAGGGGAGTGCAGAGGGGGGTTACCCCCTCTACGGGGTCTGGGAGTGAATCCCTCAAAGGAAAAATTGCCTTGTAAATGTATATTGTAATTTCATAGTAAATATGGAACGTTCATTATAAGGTCGTAGATCTCACGGTATAAGTTATGTTAGGATTTTTTTTCCTATAAGGAAATGTATTGTGGCTATGTATTATGGCGAATATTGCATTATGAGAGAGGATACTGTGAGAGAAAGAAGAGGAAGTTACATCAGGTTTGTTTTAGGTTGTATCCCTTCATTTGCAGGATAATAATACAAGAAGGACCTGGAAATTTGTCAGGTGGATGGAGACCACACTGGGTGAACCACGTATATCTGTGTTTGTATTGTATTTTGTATCTTCTATGTTTTATTTACACATTTGTTTTATTTTATTGCTCCACAATCTTGTTTTTATAATAGTCTAAGGCTGGGAGGTTCATGGAGGGTCTCCATGCAATCGATGTTCTTCTCACAAAAAGATATGTACCAAATGTATGTTAATTTTATTCTGTGTATATTGTACATGTGTTATAATGTTATCAGAATTTCTTGTTTCTATTGCATGTATGTGTTATTGTTGCTTCCGCATGAATATGCGTATGAACAAAATGTTTATGTATGTTTAAAAATTGAATTAGATAGGTATATATGTATATCAGAGAAGATTGAGAATTTTATTTTGTATTTACTCCAAGTAGAATGACCTAGCATGTAAGGTTGGGGATGTTACACCATGTCTCTTTTATCATTCTTATAATCAACACTTCATCTTTATGTTGCTTCTTTCCATATGCAGCAACATCAGTATCAACACTTGCAAACATGTAAGAATTCTCTCTTTCCTGGTACAACAACCAGCATTATCATATTTCATATTAATAAATATTCAACAATAGACTAATCCTAGTATTATTATCTTATACATGTATTTTAAGAAATTGGCATTCATCAATTCATATTTGTATGCACTAATAATGCATCATTACATATTTGTATGCACTAATAATGCATCATTAGCATGCTCCTAAATGAATTCACATGTCAATTTCTTCTACTATATATGGTTGTCCAACAAGCCATAACATAATTTCTTCTACAATAGTTGCAACAATGTCTTTCTCTGTGTATCACTTTTCGTTTTTGTTCCAAGAAGTCTTGAATTCTTCACAAATTCTTGAATCTTCTTGTGTTCTTACAAAAGAAAGAAATGTGCCTGATTGTTCTCTATCTTGAGTACTTTTACATCCCAATTTTTTTTTATCTACGTTTCACACTTGTAACCATATATTATGTTGATATTAACTTTCAGCATTCCACTATTACTTGGATCCCTCTAATCCAACTCCTACATGAGCAAATTACATTTCCAATCATGCTCTCTAATTAAACTTGGATATTTAATGCCAACTTATTTATTGAAACAAAATGATTCAACCTTTCCTTGACTGAATATATGAACCCTTGGATTTTCTTAGTGAACCATTAATTTCTCCTATCCTCACCCATCTGATTTTAATCCTCACTTGCCTAATCATTTTCAGCATGTTCTTATGCTACACAATGTCTTTTTTTTCCAGTTTCTTAGAATTAACTGGAATGAGTTAGCATTTCTCTTACTTGCCATCATAGATTCCAGTCGTGATTTTCACCCCTAGAATTTTACTTATGGCTTTGTTCCACTTGATATACATTCTCCTTAGATTTTGTTTCTTTCGCATTCTATAACAAGCATATAATAATTTTCTTCTTCATTGTTCCTTATTGTTTTTCCTTTAGAAACCTTTTTTTCCATTATCCTAAGATGTTCAAGGACATGAATCCATCCTAGAATATGTATTCCCTATATGGGAAAACCATTACTTAGAACCTGATTGCATTCCTCTGGATCCAATCTGTACATAATGTATTGTTTATGCATATGTTGGAACTTCTTTAGTATGTTCACACCATTATTGCTTCACCCCTGAAGTTTTTTCATACCCATGCTTCTATTTCTCTACTGTGATAACAATCATGGAAAGTTTTAGCACTAAGAGTCACCCTTAGATTGCAAGAGGATAATCCCAGTACCCATCAAAAACATAAAATGGATAAAAATGGTTTGAGTAGGTGGATCAGTAAGACTGTAGAGAGTGGAAAAGATAACATAAGTAACTACAGATCATTTCAGGACCATTGGGATATGGAGTCATAAGTATCGTGAATTTAAACTTCCTATCAGACAACAACATTTATGTGGTGATGAGGAGAACAAAGACAAAGAATGTCTGAGTGATGAACCACGAAAGATGGGAAAGATGACAGTATATCCTCTACCACCTCAAGAATCCATAGATCAGAGATATTCTACATCCAGACAAGAAGAAAAACATAAAATATCTGACAAAGAATGAAAGATGGGAATGACAACAACAGATCCTCCATCTCCCCAGGTATCCATAAATCAAAGAGATTACATTCAGACAAGAAAAACAAAAAATATCTGATGAACCATGAAATATGGACATGATAGAAATAGATCCTCCATCTCCTTAGGAATCCATAAATCAGAGAGATTACATTCATACAAGAAAAGAAAAAATATCTGATGAACCATGAAAGATGGGCATGATATCAACAGATCCTCCATTAGCCTAGGAATCCATAAATCAGAGAGATTACATTCAAACAAAGAAAACATAAAATATATGATGAACCATGAAATATGGGCATGATATCACTAGAGCCTCCATCACCTCAGGAATCCATAAATCAGAGAGGTTACATTCAGACAAGAAAAACAGAAAAGTGTGTAAACTAAGAAGACGGTCTGATTAAAACAATTCGAAGGAATATTCATTAACATAATATTTACATTCCAAGCTGTCATGCTTACAAATAAAAATATAGAGCCTTGTTCATAAAACTCTCTCGACTCTCCAGCCTCTGAAAAACATGCTCCCTTTACAAAATATTGAACTGATCTATTTATATCAGCTCAGTTCACCATCGCAAGAACTATGATCTGGCCATCCCATTCAAAGATTTTTGATTGTGCATTCTTCTATCATACTATGCGTGAATCCTTTTGTCAGACACAAGCTCAAATCATCATGGGCCTACAGGAAAAACCATCCATAGGGGTACCTTGGGCTAATAATTTTGTCCCCACGACAAGACCCTCCATGTATTTTATTTATGAAGTGAGTCGCATTTTCAACCACCACCCCTTTTTCATTAACTGCTCTTTTCCTTGGGATTGGAATGAGGCTCAATGCCTAGGGGGCCACCACACACTACTATTGGATTAGACACTATATAAGCATGTGATTTTGGGAACGTCAAAGGCGGTTTGTATCCACACTATGTTTGAGTCCGCAATCCACCACCTTCTTCCATGTATCTCTTTCACTATACCATAGTTTTGATTGTAGGACTGCTCAAGAATTTTATCGTTTGAGCATGTTGCATCCCCACAATGAAGTGTGGTCATTGATTTGGTCGCGGTTTGCGATATGGGCACCTCTGCTACTTTAGAACCCCTACTAAATTTATTTTTCCACTAGATCTAAGATCCCTTTAAATCATGCTTAAAGATGGAGCCAAATTTGATGCTTGAGAGCTTTGAATGTTGAATAAAAATATTTCCCTGAGTAATAGTACGGGCCCAGACTAAAGTGGAGGCCTAGAACTAATATGCAACCACATATTTTGACATATGAGCAACATGTGTCCTTGGACTCTCTCTCCAATGTGACCTTGGGTTGTGACCCAATACCTATTCAAAAGGCACTACATCACTCCATGCTTCGGCTACTTCCAAAATTCCACAAACACAAACCTTTGGAATGAAATTATTCCAGAGTGTCATATCTCCTGAGACCTGTCCTCCCCAATCCAACAGCTCGAATGAACTTTGATTCTCTAGCCTCTAAGAGTTTAGGCCCCATTACTTCAACATTCTTCCAGAGTAACTTTCCCCCAAGCTAGTAGATCTTCTACCATGCGTCCTCTTCCATGGACGGCTAAGTTCTACTCCAACTCCTGACTCTTCAGGAGTTCTGCATCTCCACTCTATTTCTTTCTTCCAGAGTACTATTTCTCTGGACCTCTCAATCTATTAACACGCATCCTGTAATGATCAATGGCCCAGATTTACTTTGTTGCTTTGAGCCTTGGGAGTTTTGAATATATGGCTCTTTGGATCCTCTAGAGCACTGCACTTTTGGAGTGAGGTATTTGGCACTGCGTGTCTTCTTGATTTTGATGAATGAGATGAACTCTAGGCTTCAGAGCTACGGGAGTTTCACATACTCCTCGAATGGAAACTCCCAGTGTGAATTTTATTTGGAGCTTAATATCCTTCTCCACGAGGCCTCCATGATGTATTCCCACCATCGATCTCTCTCCAGTGAGATTCGACGATTGAGAATAAATATTTAATTAGATCTGATGGCTGAAAATCAAACCCATAGTACTTGCATTTCCTGCTCGAAATGGGTGGATTTTGAATGTTTCACTTGACACTTCCCGTGTAGACCGAGAACTTGGAAAACTTTCTTCCCTTGAAATCTATATGTGATAACATTAGCTCCACAGGGTATGGCATGCTCCCTGTGAGCTACCAAGAAAAAGTAGTTCTAGGGCCTTAGCTGTTGGGTTATGGATTTGATCTCAAATACATATCATTGAACACAACAAGCTGATATGTACACTACTCAACTTAAAAAGAAAAAAATCACACATTTTCCAGAAGGAGCTTATTTATGTACAATCCTAAACTAACTTACTTTTTACAATGTGCTAGGTGAAATAAAACTTCCACCAGAGCCATTCAATTAACCTCCTAATTGAAAATGTATTTACTCTGTCACTGGCCAGTGGTAACCAAGGGATAAAAAAACTATGACAAAAAACTAATTACATTCTTTAGATTAGCTCCCAATGATGAAGGTAATATAAATCTTGGAGGCATCAATACATTAAGGAAATGAAACTCCATGTATTCTCATACAAGGTCACAAAATAGGTGATAAAACCTGCTACATTGGTAACAAAAATCCTGCTCTTATTTACAACTTCTCACATCTGATTGAATGTCTATGGAAAGCATAGGTGAGTGAAAGGTTGATGAGGGCTTCTGATCCACTTCTCTTTTTCCCCCTCTGATAACATCTTCTAGCTCATGGAAAGAAATCTCCTTAGGTATACCAATGGATGGCTCTATCTCTCTATCATGTTGCTCTTGGTAAAAGATTTCACTTTCATTAGAAGTATGGTTGCTAATGATTTATTCTTCTAATACAAAAAAAACCTCAACATCTTTGTCACTTTCTCCTTAATGATCAAATAAAGGAGGATCCTTGAATGACATACAAAGAGGTATCTTGTTACCAACACGAGAAAATTGTTCATCATTATTAAACATAGGCTGCCTTTCAATATTCAATCCAGGAAGTGATATATTATCATCATCATATGATTCAAAACTAGGATGCTCATATCTAGGATTTTAAGATACAGGGATACAAAGAATATCAACTTCCATAACAGACTCAGTTTATGCACTTGCCTTACTGAGACAACCAACACAGTTTTCATCTGATGCAGATGGATAGGGAAGAGAAAAAGTTGATTCCTCATCCAAGGTATCACCTTCATTCTCATATCCTTCACAAGATTCAACTATATCCTAAACATAGCTTTTATACTCCTCACAACAACTATGAAAAATTAACTTAGAGGAATAAAACTTTTGACAATGCCTATTGAAAGCTGCATGAAACTCTTCCAGGGAGGAGATGCTAGTAGGGGGCAAGGATCGGTACCACTCATGAGAATCTCCCTATAATGATTACATGAAAATATTCATTAATACATCCTCATGATGTATTCCCCACTAATGCATGATTTCATGAAACTCAAGAAAATGCTCAGCAAGGTTGTCATCTATATGTTCTCTAAATTTGGGAAAAAAATCACCCCACTCATGTATAGTAGGAAAAACATTTGGAAAAACAGGAAAAAAAGATAAATTAAAAGGAGAAAACCTTCGAGCTAAGATGGCTTCCATCTGAAAATATGACTTCTTAAAACTGTGGAGTTGCCACTAGATTATTTAGCCATGGAGTCACCGGGTGAATGATATGCAGTCAGAATAATGTGTCCAACTTTAGTTCACCATCTAAAACTGGATCTATCATTGTCGTTCTCTCAGGGAAGATATCTTCACTTCCATCCTAGAAAATGACACCATGAATGCTAGCACTGAGATTCACCCTCAGACTGCGAGAGGATAAGCCCAATACCCATCAAAAAAATGAAATAGATAAAAATGGTTTGAGTAGGTGGATCAGTAAGACTGTAGAGAGAGGAAAAGATAACAAACGTAACTACATATCAGTTTAGTACCATTGGGGTATGGAGTCATAAGTATCATGAATAGTGAAGGCATTTAAACTGCCTATCAGACAAAAGGATTTATGTGGTGACGAGGAGAAAGAAGACAGAGAATGTTTGAGTGATGAACCATGAAATATGGGAAATATGACAATAGATCCTCTACCACCTTAGAAATCCATAGATCAAAGAGATGCTACATCCAAACAAGAAGAAAAATAGAAACTATCTGACGAATAATGAAATATGGGCATGATAGAAGAATATCCTCCATTGCTTCAAGAATCCATAAATCAAAGAGATTACATTCAAACAATAAAAACATAAAATAATCGGTGAACCATGAAATATGGACATGATAGGAACACATCCTCCATCACATCAGGAATCCATAAATCAGAGAGATTACATTCATACAAGAAAAACATAAAATATATGATGAACCATGAAATATGGGAATGATAGCAACATATCCTCCATTTCCTTAGGAATCCATAAATCAGAAAGATCACATTCATAAAAGAAAAACAAAAAATATCTTATGAACCATGAAAGATAGGAATTATAGCAACAGATCCTCCATTGCCTTAGGAATCCCTAAATTAGAGAGATTACATTCAGACAAGAAAAATAGAAAGTCATGTAATCTAAGAAGTTGGTCTGATAAAAAAAATTCAAAGGAATATACATTAACATAATATTTACAATCCAATCCCTTTGGATTACAAACTAAAATAAAGAGCCCTGCTCATAACAATCTCTTGTCTCTCCATCCTCTGAAAAACACCCCCCCTTTACAAAATCTCGAACTGATCTATTTATATTGTCTTAGTTCATCACTTCCAGCAGTGTGATCTCTCCATCCCATTCAAATATTTATGACTGTGCATCCTTTTGTCAGACTGTGCATGAATCCTTCTATAAGACGTGAGCTCATATCATCATGGGAATGTAGGAAAAATCATCTATAGGGGTACCTCGGGCTGATAGTTCTATCTCCATGGCCAGACCCTCCATGTCTTCTATTTATGGAGTGAGTTGAGGTTTCAACCACCACTCCTTTTTCATTAACTTCTCTTTTCCTCAGGATCGGGACATGGCTCAATGCCTAGGGGGTTTCCATGTGATGCTCTTGTATTAGACGCTATATAAGCACGTGATTTTGGGGCCATCAAAGGCACTTTGGATACACACCAAATTTTAGCATGCAATCCACCACCTTCTACCATGTAGATCTTTCGCTATACCATGGTTTGGATTGCGGGAACGCTCAATAATTTTATCATTTGAGCATGTTGTGTCCCCACAATGAAGCATGTTATTTGATATAGGAGCCTCTTTTACTTTAGTGCCCCTACTAAATTTATCCATCTTCCAGCTCCAGGATCCCTCTAAAATGTGCTTAGAGATGGAGCCAAATTTGACGCTTGAGAGATTTGAATGCTGAAAAAGAATATTTCTTGGAGTAATATGGGCTTGGAGTGACATGGTGACTTGGTGATAATATGCAGTTCACAACTTTTTATGGATGAGCACCATGTGTCCTTGTCCTCTCTCTCCAACGTGACCTAGGGTTGTGACATGGTACCTATTCAAAAGGTACTATATAACTCCGTGATCCTCTTTCTTTCAAACTTACACAAACAAAAGCCTCCAGAATGAAATTCTTCCGTAGTGTCAAAACTCCTAACACCTGTCCTCTCTGATCCAATGGCTTGAACGAACTCCAACACTCCGGCCTCAGGCAGTTTAAGCCCCATTACTTCAACATTCTTCCAGAGTAACTTCCCCTGGGCTGGTAGATATTCTTCCACGCATCCTCTTCCACTGAGGAATGAGGTCTACTTTGGCTCCTAGCTCTTCGGGAGATCTGCGTCTCCACTCTTCTTCTTTCTTCTAGATTACTATTTCTATGGATCTCTTAATCTTTTGACACACATCCTTCGGAAATTGACAACCCAGATTTACTCTTCTTCTTTGGGCCTTGGGATTTTTGAATGTATGTATCTTTCGATCCTCTGGAGCACCGTACTTATGGAGTGAGGGATCTAGCACCACATGTCTGCTTGTTTTGGACAACCGAGATGAACTCTGGGCTTCAAATCTATAGGAGTTTCTCACACTCCTCGACTGGACACCCTCGTAGTGAATTTTCTCCGGAGCTTCATATCCTTCTCCACAAGGCCTTCGCAATATCTTCCCACTGTCTATCTCTCTCCAATGAGATCTGACGATTCAGACTGAATATTTAGTTATATCCAACGACTGAAAATTGAACCTGTACTACTTGCATTTCCTACTTGAAATGGGTGGATTTTGAATGTTGCGCTTGATTCTTTCTGTGCATACTGAGAACTTGGATGACCTGCTACCCTTGAAAAATATATGTGATAATAGAAAGGTTATCTCTAAAACTGTAGGATTGATTTTTGGAGATGTTATCATTCTCTCCATATATACACTATGTCTTTCTTTATCAGAATACTAGCATCCTGATATATTAATTTTCATAGAAATGATCTTCCCACTATGCACCTCTTTATATTAACCTTGGCCTTTGCTAGACTGAATAATATTTCACTACTTCATCTATTTAAATGATATTATTTACACCTTGATTCCACTAATCATTCTGATTTGTAGGAGTGGAGGTCTTGTAGTGGATTCTCGAGCCTTCATGATTTCACCTGCACAAATTGGTCCCACCACATCGATGTCTTTCCTTTGAGATGATAGATGGAAATTCTTCCTTCTACATTTGAAGAGTAATTATGAAATTGAAAATAATTTCTCTGTCCTAGTATCCACGTTTCAACATCTTCATCCTTCTTGTGCTCACCATCAAAATTAGGAGACTCGATTTTTTTCATTTCTCCTTGTAGCTCATCCACCCGAGACCTCCTCTTATCCTTCCTGAAAGGGGATGTAATTGAGATACTATGTTCTCTCCTAGTGTAATTCCCTAGTGAGTGATGGTGATGTCTTCCAACACTTCTTTCTCTTATCCTCTCATTAGGAGACCTGTGACTTCCTGATTTTCTTGAGCCATTCTCCTTATCAATATTCTTCTCTATTCTATCCAAGCTATGCATCAAATTTATGTTGAATTCTTCATGTTTCTCCTTAGATTTCATAAGTCTCTCCTTATTATATTTATAACTTTGTACATCCATCTACAAACTTTTAATGGTCTCCACCAAGTTCATTTTTTTCTTCCTTTCCTTCTCCCTGACCATTTGAGTTTGTACCTTCATTACCCACATTGAAATACGTCCCTCTGATCTCATCATCCTGGATGTAATCCCCCTGTGTATATTCCATCCTTCAGAACTATATTTTGATCCTATTCTGATATAAATGTTGTTAACTCTTCAAAATGTCCAACCAATAGAACTTTTTAGGCTAATTCATTTGACAATTTCATGAAATTATGAACAATTCTAGTTCAATAATGTATCTGAACTCTTTCTTCTGATTTCCTCATAAATTTACTATCCAACTAAATTTTCTGTGTGAAAATATATATAATACTTTCGAAGGCCTTTCAAATGCCTACTTCTATTCTCAATTCTGAGTCATGAGAAGAATGTTATGGTTATTTGAAAATTTCCCATTAACTTCTCCTGTTATGCTTCATCTAGGTGCAAATATGAATTGTAATTATGCATTTTTTCACCTGTTCCATTGGATTTTTGGTAGGATCCCAATTGGGTTTCTTCATATATAGTACCTGGACAATTTATCCAAGTTTCACCCCTTTGCGGGTTCTGGGCTGCTAGTTACAACTTGCTAAATTTCTAGGCCAAATAATGTTTTTGGCCTTGAATGCTACCGATACCTTCTATGCCTTTTCAAATATCACCACGAGACGATGAAATTCATCCATAAAATGCTATCAAACACCACAGGAATCAAGCATTCATACCAAGTGTTTAATGAAGTTACCATGCATCGAGAACCAACGGGAGAGCCCACCAGGAGACAAAGCTCATGCACTATGCATCACTCGTAAAATTCAAATTGTACAGGTTATCTTCTTCAGGAGCCAAATTAGATCTTGGACCCATATTGGATCCTTATATCAAGGGTCACATTCCCCTATAATTTCCATCAAATAGAGGTCCGTAAAAATCAAAAACCCATGAGCTCCTTCTCTAAGCCCCTTTTTGGTCTTAAAAATCAGGTTTCGGGCACTAGACCCTTTACTTCGGCCCCAAAATCATGTGACCATGGGATAGAACCATGAAATTACCTAAATGGTGCTTATATGAAGATTCATGACTCACATTATTTGTAAATTTGAGCTTCATAGTTTTCTCCCTCAACACACTTCAATTTCCCCAAATGTTGAATTGGCGAACTCTTGAACAAGCACTTCTCTGGAGCTTCAGGGCTCTAGTACTTCGGAAATTCATGTTTCAGAGGTTTTTCCAATACAAAACAACACTCCCTCTAAAATCTGAAGTGGCGAACCCCCGAAAAAGAACTTCTCCAAAGCTTTGTTACTCCGGTGCTTTAGAGCTTTGATCTTTGGGAGATTTCTTAACTCAACACTAGAATTCACTCGAACGCCAAATTGGCAAACTACTCTGGTGCTCTCCCACATTGGATCTTAGGGCTTCAAAGGATCATACAACACAACTGTTATCACTGAAATTTCATCCACAAATGGTTACAATAATTCAACATTGTCAAACAGTTATGAGGTCATCCATGGACCCGAATTAACACAAAAGCATTCCCAAAGGGTCAAAAACTATACAAATAGTGAAAAAATTGAAGGGCGCTATGAAGACACT
>CBVK0103277475.1:0-11989 GCA_900067695.1 Picea abies
ATTCATACATTCAACCATGTAAATGCATTCATAACATAAGAACAAATAAACACAGAGAATTGTGATTAAACAAAAATCCTACCATTCATTCAGATAGACACAGTAACAACAACACCAGACATTTGGAACAACGATTCTCTGTTATATTCATTCAAATGAAATGTACATGGAATCATACAATACTGATAAGATCCAACAGTCTCTAGCTACAGTAATATTCAACAACAACTATCAACAACAACAACCTTTAGCATCCTTTAACTAAATTGCAGGAACCTTATTTGGGCATACAATACATTTATTTACACAAGAGGGATCATAGAGTTTTCCCTCTGACTACCTTAGAGCTATCCTATCGAAATACAAGCTTTCAACTACTAAGGCTTTATTACAATAAATGTTCGAGACAGAAAGATAAGAGCGAACACTCCAGATCTATGTTGCAATCTACTACATTAAAGAAACATACATTCCCCATTGATCGCATGCGATGGTTTAGCCTCTAAAAATATAAGATCATATTTAATTACAATCTTTTCAAATATTACATTGATATGCTATCTTAAATTCAAAATCACTTAAAAATGCGCACTAGGGTGCTGAGATGTCCTCCACTCACGCTTTGCTGATGATGCTCCTGCATGAGTTGGTTGGGAGCTACCAATGAGTCCTTTAGTGGATTTGCAAGCTTTGCGAGGATTAACAAAGGTTCGATGTAGAATCAATGGATTGATGTTTGAGAGCTTCTATAAGAGGGAAATCAACAACTTCTAGTGAACGGTGACTTTTTATTGTGCATTGCGTTTTGTATCATTATATGTATATTAAGAATTGAGAATCTTTTGGTCCTTATAAATGAAAAAAAAATGATGTTTCTTGGGTTTAAATTGGGTTAAATTTTTGGGTGTTACATGTGTCCTGAATATCATTGTTCTTATTTATATATCATACAAGCCACCTTTCTACTTCTTCTTCATAGAATTCAACCGAGTCACTAAATTCATTAGTCCATGCAAATTTTAGTTCTTCTAATTTTTCTAATAGTTTCTCTTTTGAAAAAATTATTGTATCCATTAGTAAATGCAAGCCATCTATGTATTTCATAATATCAACAAGTTTCATAAATATGTCACCCCTCTTAATTTTAACAACATCAGACTTAGGCAGTAATTCTCTTAGACATTTGATTATTTTAAGCCAACAAGCATTAATATGTTTCATTCAAATTTTTGAGGGCAGTTTTTTTTCTCTTGTGTGTGCGTCGCTCAAGATTGAAACCTTCGCTGCAAATGTTCCTACTACTACTTTATGAAATCCTTCATCATTTTCTAATTCGTTTTGGAGATATTCCTTAGAGTGAAAAATCATTGTTGAGAAGCTAGATGAACTCTATGCTAATTATCAAATTTCAAGAATTAAGTCTATTCTCTTTTGGATACCATATCCAACATATTTTCTTACAACCATAAATAAACTATATGAACCCTTCAATTTGGAACTGCTTTTTGGGACATCTTCAAGAGTAAGTACTAGCTAAATTGCAGTGATTCCTTTATTCTTTCCTTTAAAAATATTTTTTCTTTTCCAATGTCAAAAAATGATTCCTTCAATGCTTCCTTGGTTGCATCATGAAATTGCACAATTTTCAAGGGTGGAACCTCATGAAAATTGATTTCTGATTTCCATTTCTCAACAACTTTCTTATTCTTCATATTAACTTTTTCTATTAACAGTTTTTTAGAATTCTTGTGGTAGGCCAGCTAGTGTAGTATAACAGATTCTTCTTCAAATATTGATGGCTCTTGAGAATCCACATATTCATCAATTTCACTAGTTTCTATCAATCTTTGCGTCAACTAGTTGGGTTCTCCTATTACACCATCTACTTCCATGGTTCTAGGACTTTCTTCAATTTTATGTACATCTTGTCCCACTTTTTGTGTTTCTCTTTTTCTCTTTATGGAAGTGTGTATAGAATGATATTTTCCATTATTTTTTTGGTAGGGTCTTTATCTCCACCATCATCTAAATTTTCAGCGAATGCCCTTCTTTGTTCTAGAACACTACTTCTAAGTTTAGTTTTTGTTGAAGTGCCTTTTTTGGTATATTGGGTGAATTAGGGTTATTTCTGGTTGCCTCTCTTCCCTTCTTCCTATAGCGCTCATTATTGCTATTCAATTCTTCAATTCCATTCATGGTTTCTTCAACATAGGCCTCGAGGAGATTTTGGTTATCTCTAAATTTCTCTGACTTACTAAAATATGATGAATATTCGACTAGAGACATGTGTGCAGAAAAATGTGTTTTTAGGATCAAAACCCTTGATGGCTTGTGTTTATTTTAGATTGATTTGGTCCAGTTGACTAGAAAACTCACCTAAATGGGAAATATGTTTGACAACTATTTTCCCAACCCTCCATGACAATGGAATAATTTATTTTTATTTTTTTTTTCGTTGAAAAAGTGAGCCCTGTACTTATACTATCTACACACTTCGACGACAAAAAAGTCAATCAGATGCATAGAAAGGTAATTGAAAGGGTTTCCTCTGGAACCTTAATAGTCTCAAAAGACTAAATTCCTCCAAAGTTTCAAAAATTCCTTTCTCTACAAGAAAGGATGCAACCTCCAATGACAACCTCGATGC
The DNA here is from genome assembly GCA_900067695.1 of Picea abies. NCBI lineage: Eukaryota > Viridiplantae > Streptophyta > Pinopsida > Pinales > Pinaceae > Picea > Picea abies. The sequence continues at coordinate 2,648 of CBVK0103277475.1, forward strand.
AGTAGGACCATAAATGAATTTCTTGAAAGAAGACATAAAATTGTTTTGGACCATGTAAAAAATATATTGGGATTTATGTCTCCACAAAGTAGGGTATTGGACAGAAGTTGGTTTCTGTTTGAAATCAACATTTCTTTCTCCAGGAAAGTATTCAAATATGTGACAGTAAGAAATAACATAGACCAAATACAAAGTCATGTAAAAGTTTTGGGTTTTTCTTAGGCCACCTAGCTAAAATGAAATCTTGTTTGAGATGATTCGGGCCCATTCAATCATGGTGTCTTCATGAACATCATAGTGGAGAATGTACATAATATATTTAGGCACAACCTTTATGGAATCTAGTCAAATTATTTGAGAAAAAAATCCAGACAAACTCCTTGTATGGGTATTTCAGAGAACTTACCTCAATCTGAGAGGAATCTTATCAGTTCTTAGGCTGGTGAGATTTTCGAGGTCTACTCATCCTTGGTGTTCTTTGAGAAAATCCTCTACTTAATAATTCTTAAAAAACGTAGTGGGTTTTGGAATTCACAACATTTTTATGAATACTAAGGGGGACAAGGAAATTGGTAGCTTCCCTTGGATTTGAATAATTTTTCTCTCTATGTCAAACTTATCGATACACAAAAGTATCGGTTCTTTGAAGTCTTCCACCTCAGGTACACACCTAGCCATTGCTATGCCTAAAATCCAAACCTTGATTGACTCTTTTTCTTAAAGGGGAGGAGCCAAATACCACTTATATGTGTGTGACCACTAGAATTGGTGATATTATCATACAAGAGTGTTGAGTGTGTATCCACAATACAAGTACTTTATTTTACTTGACGTGCATTTAAACTCATTTCTCTTTAAATAAATTATATATTTTGTTTTAAAAAAATAAATAAATAATATTTTGTTGTACTTTATTTTACTTGACGTGCATTTAAACTCATTTCTCTTTTTACGAATAGGTGGTGCTCCTATCAATATAATATTTTTACAACATGGAATTTTAATTCCTTACTAAATTTACCATGTATTTCCTTGATTGTCAACTGTTGTATCTCTTATTTCAAAGTTTCTAGGTTGCATGATCAGATTTTGAATTTAATACAAAGCCTTTACAAAATCTATGCCACTTATTAATAGTATTTAGGTTCACACAAGTGGTGGCTGACGTGGTGGAGGGGAAGTAAATNNNGTATTTAGGTTCACACAAGTGGTGGCTGACGTGGTGGAGGGGAAGTAAATGTTATCAAGAATGGTGATATGATGTCGAGAAACATGAAAAATGGTTAAGTATGGGAGTGAAAAGTGGAGAATGTAAAGCGCAATATGATGAGTGTGAGATTGTGGGATGCGGGATTGCAGTCATGGATGGTTGAAAATCTAATAAGGAGGGTCTCCTATATCCACAATGGAGAAATAAAATAAGTATATGAAAAGTCAATTTTGCAGGTTGTGGAAGTGGATGAGTCATTTTGGAGAACGCAGTAGCGGGACTACAGGTCTTGGGAAAAAGGAAAATGGAAATGAATGCTATCCCACATCCGTGTTCAATAAATTCAACTAAGTATGGAAATGTTAATTGGTGAATTATACATGACACATAAATAGAAGGGTTCATTATGAGTGTTGCGAGTTTATGGGTTACGTGACATGGGCGTTTGCGGGATGAAGGGTGGATTGGTCTCTCGCAAAGGGATTCCTGCAACACAAAAAAATGACTTAGTTTCGGGATCGTGAGGTAAAACAAAGTGACTAAGTATATACTTGTGGGTTTTTTGACCTGCGGACTTGATGGTAGCTTGATTTGCAACCTGCATTTTAAAGGGAAAAAATTTCTAAGTATAGAATATACAAGGAACATGAGAAGAAACGAATAAGACTAAGGATGGATATGTATGTACCAACATTGATCAATGCATGTATATCAACATTCAGCTCCAACTACAGGATAGTGACCCCATTTGGGTTGCTGAGAATCTAAAAAACCTCATCCATTAGGAAAATAGAGCCGAAAATGAAAGGAATAAGGAAAAAGGGAATAATATATAAACTAATGAAGAATATATAAAGTAGTACAAAAAGAGACCATGTACAGGTTAAAAAGAAATGGGTATTAACAAAAGAAATTCTTAAGGTATTTCCCATTCATGAGAAATGGTTGAATTGTTCCTTGTATATCCTTTAACAAATAAGAATTGTAACCAATGTTCTTCTCAATCTAGTACAAACCAATCCAAAGAGCTTCAAACTTTGTATGAAAAGATGGTTTTTATTTTTCTTTGTTCCAAAACAAAACCAGTTGGTATTTTTGAAAATATCTTGTGGTAGTGCTCTTCTCAAAATGTCTTTTGACCGCTTGTTGTATTTTTCTTATTTTAGTTATTTCATGTTTTCTTTATTCTTTCATTTTCAGAAGTTCATGATATATTTTCTATAGAGGTAACTTCTCTTCTATATATTCATTGTTTATAACAAGGAATAAGGCATTAAATTCCAGATTTAATGGTAACCTTGCTTCTTTTCCATGTAGCAAAGTTTATGGGGAATGCCCAGTGCCATATTTTGGAATAAATCGGCTTTCCCAAAGTGCATCTATCAATTTTTATGCCAATTTTTATGGTTGGTTTAAATTGTATTTTTGAGAATATGAATTAATAAACTTTGCCATGTTGTCCACAAAAATTTGTAAACTTTGACCTAATGAATATTGAACCATTGTTTGTTATGAACTTTTCTGGCACACCAAATCTAGACAAAATATTTTCTTTCAGGAAAAGGATCGATTGTTCTGAATCAAAATTCATTAAAGAAACAACTTCTTGCAACTTGGTAAAATAGTCAGTTGCAGTGATAATATAAGCATTTACTTTATTAGACTTTGGATTTATTGGACCAATCACATCCAAGCCCCATTGTACAAATGGTTCCTCTATTGTTATAGACTGTAGGGGCATTGTTTCCATCTTCATCTTCCTAGAAAATTTTTGGCCTGGGAGGCATTTTCGAATCATTGTATAATCATCTTTGAACATAATCGGTGTTAAGTACCAACGACGTGAATGCAGAAAACCATAATAGATCCAAGAAAAATATAGAGAAATATCCACTTTATTAATCTGAAACCCTTAGGGTAGGGAAGCACCATACAATAGATCCTTTTACGGAAGGAATCCACTCATGTTAACTTTCCTCTTTGAGGGGGAAAAATCCTAATGATCTATATGCTCCAATTAAAATTATTCTTCTTGACTTCCATTATATTTCTTGAACCCATTTATTAGTGCTACCAACCACCTAAGAACATTCTAGAGGAGGAACCTTCTAGAAGAGAAACCTTCTAATAAGTCATCTTCCATTTATTATGTTCATACTAATATATATAACTACCATAGTGGGCCTTATTTAATAATATAGTGGACCTAGTCCACCTTACATTGAATGGCCTCCACTATTATTACTATGGGCCCTTCCCCGCCCATTACCTCTCTATCTACACTATATTTCATCCCCCTTATGAAATTTTTGTCCTCGACGCTTGTTATGAGGGTGTACAACCATATACCAGGGTCCCATGGATAAGTGTGGACCATAGTGTTGAAGTAGGGTGGAGAATTAAGATCCCATGTAGGAATGTGAGCCACCATGTTGAAGTAGTCCAACCACCACTGTAAACATGGGTCCCACATCCAAGTGCTCATGTGAACTCTACGTTGAAGATGTTGAAACTCAATAGGAAGATGATCCAAAAGGTCTACACTGGTCATGTAGATCCAAATATGAAGATCCATCCACATAGTTGGAAAGGGTCAAGTATCAATCTAGAAGGAACAATACCACTATACAATATGCAAGATGGACACTGGTAATGATAACTAGCTCCCGATTTGTCACATTGATGTTCTCTACATAAGGTGGAGTAGAGTCATCATATAAAATATGAAAGTGGTTGTCATCCTAGAAATGAAAACTATCCATATATCAATCATCACATTCATCCTCATAATCATACCAAGCATATTTTTCTTGAGTGTATTTTTCCCTAATGGCCTTCATAATATACCTCTCTTTCCATGCAAGTGTGAGCTCTTAAACACTTGTCTTGATGTCTTGTATCACCATGTGAAATTCTATCTTGAGGTCTTTCAATTGTCATTGAAGTTTCAGGAGGAGTTGAATGTCCATTGAAAACACCACATATAATATACCAAAATAAATATCCTAAAATTCTCTGTCCAATGGAGCTGATCTGGTAGCAAACTGAGCACCTTGTGAAAATGTATAATCTCTATAGTCCTATTGTCATCACGAAGACCCTAGAAAATGACCAATTTTACATCAACGATATCTTCATTTATGGATCTACAATTCAGATGATTTGTTTTTTGAAATGGGATATTTTTGAAAGAGAAACTCACACCTGTATTGTTTTGTGAAAATTTGACCCCAAGTGCTATAAAAATCACGTAGTCATCTGCAGAGAAACCATGAAAAATAACAGATTTTAAAATGATGATCATTTCACTTCCCAGACTCTGTTTTGGACACTTTTTTTTTTTTAAATTGGGTTTTTTTCCTAGAGGAACTCAGATATACTATAATATTTTCCGATTCCATGCATAAAGCTACAATATATTTCTAGAGGGTCATGACCCTCTTTTGTCTTCTTCAAAAATATGCAAAAATAGAGAAAAAAAATTGCTCATTTTTGTAGCCAAAGAAAGTGTTTTGATACCACTTGTTAAGTACCAAAGACTTGAATAAAAAAAATCACAATAGATCCAAGAACAATATATATAAATATAAACTTTATTAATATGAAACCCATAGGGAAGGGAAACATCATACAATAGATCCTATTATGGAATGGATCCACTCCTGTTCACTTGCCTCTTCAAGGTGGAAGCCTCCTAATGAGCTACATGGTCCAAATAAAATACTTCTTATTGGCTTCCATGGAATTTCTTGAAATCCTTTATATAGTGATACCAACCACCTAAGAACATTCTAGAAGAGGAACCTTTTAGAAGAAGAACCTCCTAATACACCCTCTTACATTTATTATGTTCACACTAATATATCTAAATACCATAGTGGGCCTTATTCAATAATATAATAGGCCTAGTCCATATTACATTAAATGGCCTCCACTATTATAATTATGGGCCCTTTGACATTGCCATTACCTCTCTAGTGTTGGGTTGTTATATTATTTGCAGTGAAATTATAGTCAAGGTGGATCAATTGACGTTCGAGGTCAAGGTGGATAGACAGTAGGTCAAGGGTCGAGGTAGATTGATAGAAATTCGAAGGTCGAGGTTATTTGAATGGGTAAATTTGAAGTCAAATGTAGAGGCAGTTCTACATGGTAAAGGCATAAAAAACAAGTCGAATAGGTCAATCGACAAGAGGTCAAAGTGTAGGCGCAAGACGACCGACTGAAGATCGAATGAAGGCCAAATGGTAGCTGATTGGTAATTCAAATTGGAGTCTACTGTAACATAATACCAATATTTGAGGGATTTGTAGCCAATGATATGCATGGATCTATAACCTCTTTGTTGTTTGTGGAGCTTCATTATCTTCCTGTTTCATAGGTCTTTGTTTTCATCTGTTTTTATACCCCATGAAGACTGTACACTCCAAAATATTGTACACCCCTCCATGCGGGGGGATCTTTTCCCCTACGGGGTCTGGGGGGATCATCCCATCGACTGGGGAGTCTAGGGGAAAGAAGTCCCTCGACGAGGGTTTGGGGGCGAAGCCCCTGAAGGAAAAAATTCCTTGTAAATATATATTGTAATTTCGTATTAAATATGGACCATTCATTATAAGGTCACAGATCTGAGGGTAGAATTTATGTTAGGGTTTTTTTCCCTAGAAGGAAACCCTCTTTTATAAGGGAAATGTATTACGGCTATGCATCATTGTGAATATTGTATTATGAGAGAGGAGATTGTGAGAGAAATAAGAGGAAGTTACAACGGGTGTGTTGTAGGTTGTATCCCTTCATTTGGTAGATAATAAAAAGGAAGGACCTGGAAATTTCTATGGTGGACGTATCCCACACTAGGTGAACCACGTATATCTATGTCTATATTGTATTGTGTATCTTCTATGTTTTATTTCCACATTTGTTTTTATTTTATTGCTTCACGATCTTGTTTTTCTAACACGTTTTTGGGTGCCAAGTATTTAGGGTTTTTCCTATTGTAAAGACTATAAATAGGTATGTTGTAAGGCCGTAAAGGCTAATTCTGAATCTCTAAATGATGAATGGATAATCGTCAAGAGTATTTAATTTATAGGTTGTTGGTCATGCAGATGTAAGCTGAATTGGATACAGGGTTGTTCTTGCGTAAGAAAGAGGGTGTGATGCCGATTGTGTCTTAGGTGTGAACCAAGGTTAGACATGTAACCTTTTATTCAGTTTGAATAAGACAAAAAGAGATAAGAACGCTCGAGGAATGTTGCTTTTCTCGATTTGGGTTTCAAGGGTAAAATCTTTGTGTATTATGTGATTGATTTGTCATTTATGTTCTTAATTAAATTCTTATTCTCTTCTACTAGGTTTAGTGTGGAAGTGTATCTCATCTCCTAACAAGTGGCATCAGAGTTGTGTTATGCTTTGACGTGTGTATCAGATCTTGATTTACAAATATTGAATCTAATATCTAAACCCTAGGTATAGTAATATTTGTAAGTCGTAAATTGTGTTAAAGATCGTGGTAAAGAATGGTGAGTAGTTCAAGAATAGAGATAGAAAAATCCAATGGCTAGGATTTTGAGCTTCGACTGATTAAAATGGAAGATCTTTTTCTAGATCAAGAACAATGGAAAATGGTATGTCCAGGTACCCAACCGATAGGTATGTCAATGGAAGAATGGGAGAAACTCGAAAGAAGAGCAAGAAGTATGATTCGTCTTTGTCTTGCAGATTCGGTACTGTTGAATGTATCAAGTGAAGATTTAGCCAAGAAACTGTGGGATAAGCTGGGAAGCTTATACCAGTCAAAATATTTCATAAATAAGCTATTTCTCAAAATGAAATTGTATCTTCTGAGAATGAGTTATGTCAGCTTGGTGAATGATCATTTAAATGTGTTTAACACCATTTTAAGCATGTTATCGTTTGTGGATATTAAAATCACTGAGGAGGAGAAGTGTAGAAGCCTATTATGTTCCTTCAAGACTTCTGGATAGCTTAGTCATGGCTATAGGGAGTAATACAACCACACTAGCGCTAGAAGACATGGTTTCTTCTCTTCTTTCATAAGAAATGAGAAGAAATAACATGGAAGGATCGACCAAAGATGCTTTAGTGGTGAGAGGTCGACCGGTTGAAAGAGACAACGGAAAATTCTTCGGTAGAAAGCCTAAGTAGAAGGGTATATCTAAATCCCCAATTCATTCAACAAAAATATGTTGGAAATGTAGTAAATTTTGGCATTACAAAAAGGACTATAAGTCGAGGGCGATGGAATTCAGTGTGGGATCTGACAAGAAACAATCGATTGAAAGAAATACGACCTCGGATAAGGGAGGTGATGTGTACCTGGTGTCGACCAGTACACAATCGAATCAATATGTTTGGTTGATTGACTCAGAAGCATCCTATCATATGAAACCACATAGAGAATGGTTCTGCAAGTATGAACAATATGATGGAGGTGAAGTGTTCTTGGGGACGGATTGACAACCAAAATTATTAGATGAGGAAGAGTTTGAATGATACTGCAGGATGGGAGGAAAATAACCCTTCTGTTCTACACATTCTAGGTTTGGAAATAAACCCGATATATATTAGTAAGATGAGTGATGTTGGAGTGCACAATGTATTTTAGAAGGATTCGTGCAAGATGGTTAGAGGTATGATGGTATTAATGAAAGGAGTTTGTATTGGAACCCTATACAAGATGTTAGGGAATGTCGACTCGACTGGATGCAATAGCATCATTGCTCCTAAAGTTGAATTGAATTTGACTCAAATCGACTCGACTCAGGCTGAGTCTATACAAACTGACTCGACAAAACATGATAAAATCAACCCGACCATGCTATGGAACGAGAGGATGGGACACATTGGAGAAAAAAGACTTCGAGCTATGCACAACAAAGCTATGGTCGAAGGTTTCCCTGAATGTGGTTTAGAAGTTGGCTTTTGTGAACATTTCATATATGGAAAACAAAGTCGGGTGAGGTTCTCATCTGGAGCAACAAGGGAAAATGGGATTCTAGAACTGGTGCATAATGATTTGTTTGGCCTGGTTATAGTGCCTTCACTTGGTGGATCCCTATATTATGTCTCCTTAATAGATGAGTTTTCCAGGAAGACATCAATATATTTCCCAAGGAATAAATCAGAGGTTTTCGATAAATTGAAAGATTTTAAATATCTTGTAGAAAACAAGACAAATAAGAAGATTAAGGTGCTAAGAACTAACAACGGTCTTGAATTTTGTGGAAAATAATTTGATTAGTTCTGTAAGCAATGTGGCATAGCACACCAAAATACCACACCATATACCCAACAACAAAATGGAGTTGTCGAGAGAATGAATAGAGATTTGATGGATAAGAAAAGGAGCATTCTCAGTGGTGTTGGGATCGCACAAGAATTCTGGGCGGAGGCAGTTGACACTGCAATATCTATGGCAAATATGTCTCCTTCATCGATGCTAGTCGACATAACTCCACATGAGGTACAGTTGGGTAAGAAGACTTCATTTGTACATCTCAAAGTATTTTTTTTTTATGCATTTTTACATATTCCCAAGGAAAAGAGGAGCAAGCTGGACAAGAAGGAAGTCAAATTTATTTTCATTGGATACAAAGAAGGAATGAAAGGATATAAGCTCTGGGATCTTGCATCAAGTAAAACAGTGTATAGTTGAGATGTGGTATTCATAGACGTTGGAGGTAAGTTCAAGCCTGAGGAAATTGTTAAGACCAAGAATAATCCTGAGATGGTGTTGTTTGAACTTAGGAATGAAGAAGATGATTCAGATGAGTCGATTGAATTGTATGAAGAGGTGGAAAAACATACTTTGGTGGTAAGGAGGTCAGAAAGAGTAAGAAAACCAATTGAAAGGTATAGTCCTCCCAACTTCCATTCCGCATTCATGTTAACTTCCATTAACGATGAGTCCAAGTCGATTAGTGAGGCAATCAACTCAGTAAAAGGTAAACTCTGGAAGGACGCAATGGTAGAAGAGATGGAATCTTTGCACAAGAATGAGATATGCGATTTAGTCAAGTTACCTATTGGAAGAAATCTCATCGATAGAAAATGGTATTCAAGAAGAATATGAATGTCGCAGGACAAGTCGATAAGTTCAAAACTCAACT
>CBVK0103277583.1:0-21054 GCA_900067695.1 Picea abies
TTACACATTACATGTACATTTAGGCCCATATATGCCCCCCCTTTGGGGTCGTATCATATAAATTTAGCAATATATATGCTGCCCTTGGGTCATAACACATTCATTCGCTAAGAAACAATAAAATTAAATCACAATACACAAAATTTAACATGGAAAACCAATCAGGAGAAAACCATAAAAATTATCTTTATAAATGTCTGTAGGAACCAACCTACTATTACAAATATTGTAGGAACCAACCTACTGAAGACACCAATCTCCTTAACTTAATACCAAGTCAGCAAGATGTAGGAACCAACCTGTTGGATACACCAATCTCCTCAACTGAGAACCAACTCAAAAATATTTAAGCACCAACCTACTGAAGAGCGTAATCTCTTCAACTGAGCACCGAATCAATAATATATGTGTAGACACCAATCCTTTAAACCCTATAAAGCCTCATAACATCATTACCAAAATGTAATCATTGAAGGAAACATCCAATGATGACAACATCCACTGACAACACCATCACAACTTCAAAACAATGTACACGCCAACATTATAGGCCTTCAGTCCTTCATAGCACATTTTTATGACCCAATGGGGGGAATATATATGGATAAATGTATACGATATGACCCTGGGGGGGGGGGATNNNNGGGGGGGGGCATGTATGGGCCTAAATGCACATGTAATGTCTAAATACATATGTAATAGGGTCGTCCAAGTGATAAAGGGACCTCATGTGCAAGTGTGAATAAATATATATATGAGATCATGTATTCATTATTGGGGGAGGTGAATTGTGAAGTATGAATGGTATTTGGTTATTTGGAGGGGGTTCCCCTATTCTTTAAGGATTTATTGCATGAATTATCTATATTGGAGTTGTGATCCATGTTGAAATTTTGCACATGGTCTGTACTTCTATTATTTTATGATATTTTGAGCATTTGGTACATTACATTTGGTATCAGAGCATTGATCCTAGGGTTTTTCTCCTCAAGATAACCATTTCTTCATTTTCTCTATAAATTTTACTTGGAGCATTTTTAGAAGACGAAACCTAGATAATATTTAGAATACTTATCAGAGTACCCATGGTTTGAATTTCGACTTTTGGTTCATTGTAATTTTGGAGATACACTCTGTGTAAGATAAGGTATTTGACTAGTCCTATTGACTAGTCTCAAACATGTATTCTGGGTAAAACAGTCATAACTTATTTCTAGAGTATCCAAATTGAGTGAGACTAGTTGCATTAGATAATGGACATTCTATAGTATTTATAATACAATTTTCATAATTTTATATCAATTATTTTGCTCGGGGAATGTTATACAAGTGCGCTCTCCTGGAAAGGAAAAAAATAAGCAAGGTGCAGGGAAGTTACCGTAACTACAACTTGGTAGATCCAATTTTGGTCAGACCTGTGGCATTGCAGAGAAGAAATTTCATAGTACTACAGGTCGTAATTTCAAACTTATAAGGGCTGAAATTGTAGAGATACATCAGAAGTAAGGTCGTCCATGAGGACAGACTCCAAATCAGGGTTTCCAACATATGTTGAATTAAAACTATCATAACATTTTATTGGAATGTCTGATTGAGCTGATTCAAAATCCGTTGGAAATATAAAGCCTATAATATCATATTGGAATAAGGATTGTAACTATTTGAGACATTTATCCTTAATATACTGAGGTTGGAAGTCAAGGATTGGGGTTAGACCTCAATTAAGAATCAATGACAATACCTAACTTTAGTGGATATGAAGATAAAGATGAAATCAGTCCCATGGAATGGTTGAGGATGGTAAAGGAATATTGTACGAGGATTGGTATAATTCCTTGTGGGGCATTTTTTTTTTTTTGGGTGGAGCTCATAAGTGGATAATCCTTGATGAAGATAGTAGACTCCACTCCACATGGGAAGAATTTGAAAAAATCTTCTCAGATAAATGGATCAGGGATACAAAAATGGAGGAAATGTATATAATTCAAGATTAATTAAAAGAAGAAAAGGAAGAGATTAATAATAAGGGTGAGGATATATCTAGGATAATATCCCTTAATGAATCACTAATTAAGGAGGTTAAGAACCTAAATCAAGAAAAGACTAGCAAAGGAAAGTGGGAAAAAGATGAATCAAGGGAAGATTTGAAAAAGAAAGATGAATAGATATGTAGATTACGACGCCATAATAAAAAACTATTGGATGAGGTTAAGATATTGAAAGAAGACAAGAAGAATTTTCAAAATAAATAAGATAGAATAATATTGGATGAAGAATCTACCAAAATACTACAAGAGGAAATTGGCAAGAAGGTTGAGGAATCCTTAAATATGGATGACGTAAAGTTAGAAATGCAATATAAAATTGAAGAAGGATGTCATAATTTGATAGATGGGGTCACCTTGCAACTTCAAAAGGAGAAAGAACAAAAGATTCAAGAAGGTCAACAAAAAATAATTGAAGAAGTTGAACTCCATCTAAAGGATGTACATGTCAAATATGATGGTATTATCTCTAAGGCTAGAGTAATCACAGACCAATTAAAGATTATCAAGGATTCCATTGTCTCTGAAAATAATACAGATGAAATGCATGTGGAGAGTTAAGAAAACCGTCAAATATGAAACTGTATCGACACCCTCATTACCAAGAAAAATTTCAAGGAAGACAAGAAGGATGATATCAACATTATGAAGGAAGAAGGTGGAATACTTGTCAATATTCATGGAACAAGGCATCACCAAACTACTCTTCAACAAGATATTATCATAGACCAACAATCACTACAAATTGGAGAAGCTTCAACAAAAATACATGAAATCAAAGGAAATAAAATTATGCAACAACTAGACACCGATGATTAAGACCAAAAATAATTGATTTTGGATGGATAGATCATCAACAATGGAATGAAGAAATAAGGGAAATAAGAAAATCATATTACTTGGTTTCATCACATGTGAATCCTTTAAATGCAAAGCTTTGAGGACAAATATTTTTGAAGGAGGGTACTATGTTATGACCCAAGGTGGGCATATATATAATATATGGCTAAAAGTATATGATATGACCCCAAGGGGGGGGATATATGGGCCTAAATGTACATGTAATGTGTAAATACATATGTAATAGGGTCGTCCTAGTGATAAAGGGGCCTCATGTGCAAATGTGAATGGCTATATATACAAGATAATGTATTCATTATTGGGGGAAGTGAATTGTGAAGTATGAATGGTAGTTGATCATTTGGAGGGGGTTCCCCTATTCTTTAAGGATTTATTTTGTAAATTATCTATATTTAAGTTGTGCTTCACATTGAAATTTTGTACATGGTGTGTACTTCTGTTATTTTATGATATTTTGAGTATTTTGGATCATTACACACACGTTGAGAATAAGAAAGACCTCAAGAAAATCCCTTAGACTTCTCTTGTAAACTAGAAAGACACCCCAACACCTCTAGTGCACCTCAAATCACTTATAGGTACCTTATAATTGATCTCTTGCTTGGTTTCTCTACAAATGTGAAAATCTATCCTATATTTATAGTAATTATGTCCCCACTTTGAGGGCCGACCTGTAAAAACTGGCTAAGCCTACCTCAATTTTCTAGTTGGGTTGTCAGATGGAAAAATTAATATATCCACATTCCTAGGGAGTTAGAATAATATTTATCAAAATAATATTTCCAACCATGTGACTTATGCTCCCATTTGAGCTAGGTATGTAGGGTAAACATTCCTTCAAAGATAGGGTATCCAAACTGATCATCAAAAAAACAAATTAATACTTTAAGCAATCTCCATCTTGCAATGTTTATCTTGGATATCAGTAGGCTTGTAATATTTATCTAGGACATTTGAAGGCTCCCTATATATTTGACATTGATGACAACAATATTTCCAACAATCTCCCCCTTTGCATTGATGGAAACCCTTAGTCAATTATTTAATACTCCTCTTGTCTACAACTCTCCTCATGTATGCAATTCCTCCTCTGTTTGAAAATTCTCCTCCTTTGACATCAATGAAAAATGGATGATCCCCCTAAGCATGTGCTTCCCTTCAAGAACTCCAATGTGAAATTCGAAAGTATATCTCTAATTATTGAAAAAGCCTTTGAGAATATTAGCACAGATTTTAGGATTTTCTTCAGGAGTATTTTGATTCTCATCATAGCCAAGACCTGTCTTGATGAATGTTGAAATTTGAAAACTAAGTATCTCATTTAAAGTTTCATTTCTCTTTTCAAGCTTCAACTGAGTATTTGACTTCTTCAATTTCTCCTTTAATGAGACAACTTCATAATCTAACTTCTCACTGGTTTATTCTTTTTCTTTGTGCTAACTTATCACTGCTTCTTCTAGCTAAATATTTAGGCTGATACTTATCTTCTCTGTTTCTTCAAGATCATGATCCTTTTTTTCATGTTTCTACAATTTTGCCTTCAACTTTATATTCATTTTTCTAAGCATGTTTATTTCTTCTAGGGAACTAACAAATTTTTCTTCAAGATCTACTTCTTCTTAATATAGATTTTCTTTCTGGTCAACAGGCTTTGTTTCCATCATTATGGACATATATTCTTCTCCAACATTACTGTCTTCCCTTTTTGCATATGGATAATGAGTAGAAAAATGTCCTATTCTACCACAATTAAAGCATATGACGGGTGTCTTACCTTTGTATCTTCCAAGTCCTATTATATTTCTCACAAATTGTGCTTCTTATGTCTCTGACACAACACAAGAATAATCCTCAGATATCTCTTCATTAGATCTCTCTTCATGATGTTTTGTAGCTTTTCCCAAATCTGTTTAGTTGTTGTACACTTCATTGCCTTGACAATATCAGAATCTGGTAGGCCACTCAATATGACCTCTATTTCTTTTTCATTTTTTTCACTTGACTCCTTCCTAGCTTTATCTGTATAACCTATTGTGACCGATTCCCAAATAACAAACCCAAGGGCTTACAAATATATCCTCATTCTTATACTCCATGTTGCATAGTTTGTTCCATCAAACAAAGGAGTTTTTTTTGTAGGGATACCTTCCTTACAATTCATATGTGCTCAAGATCTACCTTCCAGTGGTTAAATTGTTTCTAAAGGAATATGTTATGATACCAATTGTTGAACTTATGATTATACTGAGGGGGGGGGGGGTNGGGGGGGGGGGGTGAATCAATATATGATATTGTTGGAATATTCACCAATACTAAGAGGGGAGTCAATCAATATTGATCACTTTTTACCAATTTCAATCACACCATTAACTTATCAATGATTACATTCACTTATGATTTCATTTTGTCAGTGTTTCATGGAAACCTGCACATGAGATCTAGCTAAAGCATACACAAACAAAGCTTATCAAGAAAATCAAGAGAGATACACAATGAAGAATGAGAATCAATGCATATTATGGTCTTATCAATGAGTAAGTGATCTTCACTCATATAGGCAATGACATCCTATAATTAGGAATGCATGCATAATAGTGATGGTCTAAGATTAGAAAGTATAAAATAGAAATAATTAGTTAACTCCCACTGAACTAGTGTGCTGAAAATAGAAATTTCTCGAACACCCCCCTTGAACATCACTATGGAGTAAAACATGAGTCCCGACTACTAGGCCATATTAGGTACTCATGTATAATGCAACTAATGAACATTGAATAAAAATGAGGAAAGAGGGAAAACCACGTGGGAACAAATCCCTCCTCAAAAGATAATGTATCAAAAGAAGAAAATGGCAGTTTCTAGACAACTATGTTCTTCACTGCAAGATGATCCCGTAAAGTCTAAAACTTTTGCTCACTGTAAGTCTTCATGAAGATGTAGAAATATTTATGGATCTGATGAAGTCCTTTGGAAACCTGTCTAGCCTTGTAACTCTTGATCTTATGGACCCATTTGCACCTGAAAATATTCCTTTCTGGTGGAAGTGGAACCAGATGCGAAGTATGATTATTTAGGAGTGAGTCATACTCTTTCTGCATGAATGCATTCCATAATGGATTTCCCACAATCTTATTGTAGTTTTGTAGATCATTGGATTGAACCATATAACAATGCATGGGCATTGCAAGTTATGAAGATGAAATTACATGGGAAGGATCCTCATGATGAGATCGAGTCATCCTAGAATCCAATGGTTTCCCTACAAGGTTGTTTGTTGCCTGAAGTGTGGTCTATGCCTTCTTGGGCATCTGTTGAAGCTTTGACATTGGCTTCTTATCTAGTTGTACTACCTGCTTATTTCCATGTATAGAATCTGAGTGTATGGAATCATCTCTGATGTCTGAAACTGATGGAAGCACAATAGTATATGCATGTTGAACTGGAGGTGAATGCAACATACTCTCCTTATGTGTAAGTAGAATAGAGGAGTCGTTTTCAGAAAACTTAGTGAATTTATACAACCTTGTCTTGTGATCCACCTCACCAATTGAAATGATGGAATTGTCATGCATGTCAATTACTAAAGCTGAATCTGATGTAAATTCAATCTTTTTATCTTTCTGAGTGATCTGATAAACTGAGACCAGATTCATAGAAATCTTTGGAACATGTAGAACATTCTCAAAACTTCCATTGAGGAGTTCCACTCTCCCTTCTCCTGCTATTGCTACTAGAGTATCACCCCCCATGAGAATAGGGGGTCTTGAGCATGGACTCAAAAAAGAGAAAACTTCCTCTTTTGCTTCCATATGATAAGATGCACTAGAATCTATAATCCATAAATCAGACGAGGAATTAATTGCAACCAGAGCATGAATCTTCTTCCTTCTGCTTCTTGACTCCCTATGGAATGAAGTTTCCAAGGTTGTTCTGTTGAAGTGCCTGTGCCATATGATCGATCTGTTTCTTCATGCATGTGGATTCTTCATGATTCGAATTATTGTAGTAAGTGCACTACTTTCCCTTCTTCTTCTTCTTCTTGGAATCTGAAGAGTCTCTAGAACCTGAAGAATCATTAAAGGGTTTGGAATATCTGTCCTTCTCATTCTGTTTAGATGACCCTTTTCCATCATGCATGGTGAGTGCATGTGCTTTGAGATCTTTCATGAGGCCCATCTGTATGAGTTTTTTCTGCTCTTGTGTGAGAGTTAATGAACTGAGCCAATGTAGGAATTTTCCAATTTGTTCCAAAAAGACATCTGCTAGAATGGAAAATGGGGACATATACAACGTATTCTGGTCCTAGCTTGGCCAATATTGTTATAATAAGTTGTTTCTCTTGTGTATTTTCAATACCACATTCACCCAAGCTCAATATCAAAGATTTAAATTTAGTAAATAAATCTTGTATATTATAACAAATTTTAGGGTCTAAGGTATTCAACTCTACCTCAAGCATATGACCTCACATCTCATCCTACTTTCCAAAGAGTCCTTCCAAGGTGGTATAGATATCCTTTGGAATCTTTCATGAAGCAACATGAAACTATAGATTAGTGGAGCTTAAATCAAGAAGTAGTCATGTGGCCTCATCCTTACTATTTTCCCATCTCATCTTCTCAATCGCTAATGTAGGTTATGTTTCTGTCACCATCGTCAAATTATACAATCCTTTCCTTTTAAGTTGGAATTCTGTCTTGGGCTTCCAATCAAAATAATTGTATGTGTGATGATTACTACCAAGTTTGACTGTATAATAGTTGTCCTATCCATCTCTCCCACTGTTTCTAAGAACCCCTAAAAATTTACTCTCAATCTGCAAGTGAAAAATTAAGAAATCACAACAAAAAGGGCACTTTAAGTGAAAATTCATATCAGTTTCAGGAGATGATCTTCCGACTTACTTTCTAAGAAAATGATGAGGAATCTCGCCAAACAATTGAAAACTCACTTGCATAATGGGTCTATTTACTTCTCTTGATAGTCGTTTCCTCAAAAATGTAATATTTTGGGAGCAATCACTGTAGAACAGATTCGTATCAGTTTCAAGAGGCTATCTTCCGACTTACTTTCTAATAAAACGGTGAGGAATCTCGCCAAACGATTGAGAAACCACTTGTATAATGGGTCAATTTACTTCACACGTGAGTCATTTCTTCAAAAAAATAGCATTTTTGGAGCAATCACTATAGAAAGGCACGACCACAGATTCATATCAGTTTCAGGAGGCTATCTTCTGTCTTACTTTCTGAGCAAATGGTGAGGAATCTCACCAAATGGTTGAAAACCCACTTGTAGAATGGGTCGATTTCCTTCCTAAGTGAGTTGTTTCCTCAAAACGTTAATATTTTTTGAGAAATTACTGCTAAAAGTTACGAACACAGATTTAGCTCGTCGAAACTCTAATTTTCCTTATTCTTTGGCTTGTCTAGCTTACTCCAAGCAGCGTAGATCTAATACCATGTCAGTGTTTCATGGAAACCTACACAGGAGATCTAGTTAAATCATACACGAACAAATTTTATCAAGAAAAGGAAGAGAGATACATAATGAAGAATCAGAATCAATGCATATTATGATCTTATCAATGAGTGAGTGATCTTCACTCATATAGGTAATGACATCCTATTATTAGGCATGCATGCATAATAGTTATTGTCTAAGATTAGAATTATAAAATAGAACTAGTTAGTTAACTCCCACTGAACTAGTGTTACTCCCACTTAACTAGTGTGCTGAAAATAGAAATTTATCCAACACATTTAACATATCATAAACATATAAATATAAACAATTCATCACATCATACAAAGATACACAATACACTATCATTTTATGTAGAAACCCAAATGGGAGAAAACCATGAAATAATTTCTTATATATCAAATATTACATTCATAGGAAACACCAACTTCCAAATTCTCTAGCACCAACTAGAAGGAGGCTCCAACCCCCAATTTAAAGGCTGCAACCTGAAAGAAGCTACAACTCCCTAAATTCTCCATCTACAACTGGAAGGACTCTCCAACCTAAATGAAGCTCCAACTCCATGTGTTCTTTGGCTCCAACTAGAAGGAGGCTACAACCCCTTGATTTATAGACTCCAACCTAAAGGAAGCTCCAACTCCCTTTGTTCTCTGGCACCAACCAGAAGGAGGCTACAACCCCCTTTCTGTGCTCCGTCCTTCCTCCCTGAAATATAAGTGTAGACTTAGTCTGTCACTACCACCGATATTGTCATTTCCACTATCATTGATACATCAACCTGTCACTACCATTGATATTGTTATTTCCACTATCATTGATACATCAACCCGTCACTATCACTTGTACATCGACATGTCATTGATATACCATCATCAACATGTATCATACCATCATCAACATGTATCATACCATCATCAAGATATGTGTCTCAACCATGTACCAAAACATCAATGATATGCATCAACCATGTACCAACACCTGTACTATATCATGCATAAACCATGTACCAAAATGTGTACCATAAAATGCATCAACCATGTACCAAGATATGCCTCATACATATACCAAAGTATATCTCAAACCATGTGCACAATATCTAATATGCTCCTCAAACCAAAATATATTCCATAAGCCATGTACCATGAGACGTGCCTCAAAAATATACCATATCACTCATGATATGTCTCAATCATGACATACAACATGTACCATAAGATATGACACGATGTGTCTCAGCATGTACCAACATCACCAAGACATGCCTCAAACATATGCCAACATCACAAAGATGTGCCTCTAACAATGAGCCATAACAACCATACACAATGTACCAAGGATATATATCAAGCATGTATTTACCTCAATCACATGAATCCATGTACCAAAAGGCCTCCAATACATTCCTTAAGCATGTTCCAAACCATCCATGATACAAGCCTCAATAACACATAAAATCCATACCTTTACTTATTAAGAAGACCTGATGTATAAAATCACAGAATTGGAGCACATTATCTTCAACAATCATAAGATAACATCGTCATTGAGTTTTAACACAACCTCATTGGATAAAAACCTTTATCATGTAGGGCCTCATGAGATGAGTGTCGTACAACCTGTAGACTAACCCACATGATACCTATAGCTTGACCTGCAGGGGTCAACTAAATTAGGGTTTTCTTAGAAAACACCATCGCACAACTGAAATCCCGAAACTTTCTCTTCCACACTCCTTCACTGCCTCAGATTCTCCATCTCAAGTTTGCCAATAGATCACTTTCTCACTTGTAAGATATTCAGTAAACTTGTATATGTAAATCTACTAATGAGAGGCTCTTTGAGGTCTATTTATATGTTTTCAAAGTGACTTCTTTCTTTAACTTTAGGGTCAACTTGTAATTTCTTGTTATAACTATTGTACCCTTAATTATTGACTTGTAACTTCTTGTTGCAACCATTTAGGGACTTGTTAACCATTCTTCAGGGATTCTAACTTCAAGAGGGCATATCTCTTCAACTGTGAGGAACTAGGTGGTGTACCACCTACCGTTGGAAATGACATGATGAGGAGTATCCATCTATGAGTGTGCTACATGTGTTTTCACTATCCTTCATCCTTTTTTTCCTCAAAAAAATTTGGCTTCATGACCAGACCTATGGGGCTTCTCAACCACTTAACCATTTAGCTATCTTTCCAGGGATTCTTGTAGACTTCTTCAAAGTGTCTTCCCATGAGGGCCATGCTTAAAGATACACAATAATGGGACCACTTTGGAGACTTCTCCAAATACATCCATCACTTCTAGATTCTTCCAAACTTTCCTTCCAAACTTACTTTGAGGCTTCTTCTAGGGTTGACCAATATTGACATTAATGAAAACCAACTATCCAGCAATATCTCTCTTTGGCATTGATGGAAAAACTCGTACTCCCCCTATGACCATCGATCCTTATCTTTCTCTTTCGATGTTTCTCTCCCCCTTTGACATCAATGGAAAATGATATCTCCCCTTAGGGATGTTCCCCCTGTCTTCATGCTTTTGATATTTCTCTTTTGATATTTCTGTTTCTCCCCCTTGGATATAATGGGAAAGAGGGTAACTCCTCTTGTTGGTATGTCTCTCTCTATCTTCATGCTTCTAATATTTATTTCATGATCTCTTTGTATTGATGATTTCTCTCCCCTTGACTTCTCTGCAAGATGTCATGTAGATCAATGTGGGGATTCTTGTACTTTCTTCCTTTCCTCTCTTCTAGTGCTTCTTCTTTTCCATTGGTGCTTCCTCTTGCAATTCAATGGAATATACAAAAAGAATTCAAAGTTACTTGACTTCAAATATTCATGGCTTGTCATGTTCACTGCTTAGATATCAATGACCATACTTTTCAACAATTTGCCTTTGATGATGTAGCTTCTGCTGTTGATTTATCTTCCCCTGTATTTTTGTGTCTTTCAATGCTTGTCTTCCAGTGACTGACTGATTCCACCTGTTAATATGATTTCTTCCACTATTATGCATTTTATTTGACTCATGTCTTCTATACCTTCCAAATGTCTGATGAATTCATCTTTGTCCATATGTCATAAAATTGTTCATGACTCTACTGTTGCGCCTCTTTCGTCACCTTGGTGAGCAAAATAGAGGTTCTTGCAAGCTCAGTTGGGTCTACTGAGCAGGACAGCTGTAAAGAAAAGAGTTAGGGAAAGAAAATAAAAACTACAATTAAGAATTAAACTAAGAGATGCAATAAAAAATAAATTCATGAGCATAGTAACATAGAAACAAAAAGAACCATAAGACCCATGTCACCAATGTTTGAGGCTGATCTATTAGTGAAAACAAAGCACCAAGCAGAAAGGGGACTATGAGTCCCTTCTTCTTCCAAGGGAGGGCTCTTGGACCCCCACTAGCTATCTCTTCTTACAACAAAGAAAAATGGAAAATGGTGATGAAATAACTCTTTACAAATCCACTCAATGTGTGAGGTGGATTGTCCAATGCTATGGTGCCAATATGCTCTTGACAAGGATGGAATCCTCAAGATAATAGGGGCAACATAACATTACTTTGAATTCCTTGAAAAAATGAGGTGCATTTATGGCTTTTTATAGCATTGCTTTGGGTTATTGTTTAACTGCTTTGTAGTGTGAAAAGAGGCCATTTAGGGCATTCCTAGGTCTTTGACCAGCCCACCAGTCAGATCCAGTCCAGATTTGAGGGTCAAATCGGCTTGGGAGCTGAACCATAAGTGGGTGGGAGGTCGACCATTATCATAAATGTGCCGTTTAGGAGGTGCGCGACTTTTTGTGATAACAGTCACGCATTGTGCGCCTATGCATCATTTATGCGTTCCTGTTATGTGCATGCGCACACACGCCCAATGTCTGCATAGCACTCTTCAATTTTTCACTACTTTGTATAGTTTTTTGACCTTTTTTGAATGTTGTGGTATTAATTCAGGTCCATGAATGATTTCATCACTGTTTGACGATGTTGAGTTCTTATAACCATGTGTGGGAAAAATTTCAGTGATAACAAATGCCCTGTGATGTATGAGGTTAGGAGCATATGTATAGCCAAAATCTATGAATGTTTCTTCTACTGAGAATGTTGTTGTAAGAGAGAGAAATAGTGGGATCCTCAAGAGTGGTCCGTTGGAGGGAAAAAAGGAACTGGTAGGACTCAACCTTCCATGAGGTGCATAAAATATACAACTGTGTACAAACGAGGCAGGCATGCCCCATGCTCGTGTCATGTAACTTTGAAAAAAGATGACTGAAGTGTTGGTGTAGACAACTGCAGTGCCCTCAAGGGTGGTTGTGGTAAAGGCAGAAGACAATTATGAAAATGAACATACTCTGAATAGTAGGCAGTGATCATGGTAATAAGTAGCGACGATTATGTGGGCATTGATAGCCCAACCAAGTTCAGAGGTCTTCGGAAAATGAGAGAAGTAACTGCAATAGTCGCAAAGTAAGACCCACCATAACATGAGAAATTATTGGCATCGAATGTCATGGGGGTCAACGACAGCAGGGAGAAATGGTGTTTCACCCTGTGCCATCCGAGATCTCTCATTGAGTGGAGAATGAGAATCAAGATATTGTTGCCCTTCTGGAAACTGTGCTGATGTCGACAAAAAGGGGGACGCGACTCCCAGAAGAAAATGGATTCGTGAAATCTATTGAGGTGAGGAAGTGGCATAGGTACATGGATGAAGTCAAGATGTGGGAAGACACAATACTGCCCTTGGTTGGAGTGTGTGTGAGAGAAAAAGTGGCCGCAACCGTTCAACAAGGTCAAGTGTCAGGGGGACGACAAGACCGGGGATAAGTTGTGCCAGAGGCAGGACAAGGTGAACAAATTTAAAGGGCGGAGGTAAGTGACCTATGGGGTACTCTGAAGATATGGACGATGCCGGAAAGGGTGGATGAAAATTAGTGCCCCAACCAAGGGTGACATGGGTTGCGGTTGGCCAAAAAAGGAAAGTAGGTCGCCCAAAGGTGACGACAAAAAGGGAATGTGATGACTGGAAATAAAGGAGTTTGTAACATAAATAATGAATAATTTTGGGGAGAAATGTACAAATACAGAAATGGGTGCCCCAGTGTGATATGGGTGGCCCATGCAAGGCATAATTTGCTCGGAAAGATGATGAAGGGTGGGGGCCCCATTGGTGAGTTTCTGTATGAGGTAGGTGAAATGAAGGGAGATTTGTAGATGGGCAAACTGATTGTGGATGAAATGGAGGGTTCATGATACTGTGGAGGTGCAGGAAAAAAATAGAACCGTGAAGAGATAATCTAGGAGTCCATGTGGGAAAGCTAGCAAAATGAGGAGAAGGAGTATGTGGTTGATTCACGACATGATGAAAGACTATCAGGACTCCCATCCCTAAAGGGTTTTGAAAAACAACATGAGTGTCAGAAGTGTTAGAAGGTGCTATGAATGGGACAACTCATGTGGGTAAGAATGTTGTCGGGTGACAGTACCGAATATGAAAATGGTGGTGTGGGTACTGCAGAGCCAGGAAGGGGGATCCTAGAGGCAAATGTCAGAGGGTGTGACTAGAAATGTAAGTGTGATACAGAGGGAAAGACTACATGCCAGTGCTGAGTATATACTTGAAGGTGTTGTGCCGATGTATGATGATCAAGTATATGCACATATGAAAACCAAATACCCAAAGTGAACAATATCTGAAGAGAATCGAATATATGAGTATGTATTTGATAAGCGTAAATATGCGCATGTGTACCTGACCAAGGTATGAGAAAAAAAAAGGTGCCCCGGGGGCTTAGGATGAAAAGAGGCCCAGGGACTGCTGTGATGTAGATGACAGGATGCGGATCCCATGGCTGAAGATGGATCGAAAAATGGACACTGTGGGCTCCTGGAATGGTGAGTGGAAGTTTGGAAAAAAGGCCTATATATAGCTGTAGGGCCCACATTGCCACCTCATTTGTACCTACTGCAATAGTGACTGGACAAGCAGTTTTCAGAGGATATTTGGAGATTTAGAGAGGATGAGGCATCCAAGGTGCTTCATTGGCTTACGGATACATGTATTTTGTTATAGGTAAACATTCATATGGCACTGTGGACCTGCAGGTATTTGCGAAAGAGGCAAGGATCATGGACGCGGTACACATTGTTGAGCTGGAGTACGACTAGTTGAGAGTTGAGGAAGACGCTAAGGTGACGAATACAATGATGTTGGGCATCGGCCAGGAGGCCAATGACAATGGTGTATTTGACTTGGTTGTTGGTTGCTGACCCCAAGCATATGCCGCTCGAATGGAGCATTTCATGTGAGGGGGTGTAGAGAGCCCAAGAAGCCGAAGTGAGATTTTGTGTCCAACGGTTGGCGCCGTCGGCGTAATCGATGTGGTAGGCTAGTGGAGGAAGCATCTGTCAATAGAAAAGAGGATAGTTTAGACGTGAGGGAAGGAAAAAATATTAAAAATGCTAGAAAAGAAATAACCTAAAGTAGAATGACTACGTTTAAGCGTAAAATTTCTTGAGATACAACCCATTGACGGGTTCTTTGAGAGAGAGGCCTTCGAGGGAGGCTAGGATGTACGCGCCTTTGGTGAGACAATGTTGGATAATGTATGGGCCATGCCAGAGTGACTCTAATTTTCCATGGCCAAATGTATCATGAGCGATATCGTAAGCTAGGACGAGGTCGTCTTCGCGAAATGAGCGAAGGTTGACATGGCGATCAAAGGTAGACTTGGATTGTTTTTTAGCTACCTCGTTGTTCTGTAAGGAAGATCGATGATCTTCATCTAGAGACTCCAAGTTCAGCAAGCGCTTCTCCATTGGAGGAGTGTCAGGTAATAGCTCAATTACGGTGCATAAGGTGGGAATTTCACACTCTATGGGAAGAGTGGCCTCAACCCCATGGACTAAATGAAATGGTGTAAAACCAGTAGCTGTTTTCACAACCGTTTGATAAGCCCATAGCACAGAAAATAACATATGATGCCAATTGGTTTTATGTTTATTAACCATGTGTTGTAACATGGTATTGAGGACTTTGTTAACTGCTTCGACCTGTCTGTTAGATTGAGGGTAATATGGTGAGGCAAACTCGTGAGAGAATCCTAACCGAGATGAGAGTTCGACGAAGATCTCATTCTTGAAGTGTTTTCCATGATCGGAAACGAGTTGGAGGGGTACAACAAAGCAGGATATGACATGGTTAAAGAAAAAACGCACTGCAGTGTCAGTGGTGTTGTTGAAAGTGGGCATAGCTTCTGCCCATTTGGTGAAGTAATCAACAGTGACGATGATGTATTTGTGACCATTGTTGGAGGGGGGATTACAAGTCATGAAGTCGATGCCCCATTTATAAAAAGGGTTGGCGGTAATGATAGGGTGGAGAAGAGCGGGGGCAGCTCGGGCTTTGTTGGCGTAGAGCTAACATTACTCACATCGTTTCGCGGCATGAATGCAATCATGAAACAAGGTAGGCCAAAAGTAACCAGCTTGGATAATCTTTTGAGCAGTGGATATGCCTGAAAGATGGCCCCCACATGCACTGCTGTGGCAGTCGTTTAAGACTCTATCAGCCTCGTCAATAGTTAGGCATCGACGAAGAATGGTGTCGACGCCCTGTCGATATAGGATGTCTCTGATGAGGAGGTAGTAGGGGGCCTGATGGTGAATATGATGACGATCATTGCGTGAAAGGTGGTTACCAAACTTCTAAGTGTGGAGATAGATGAGGAGGTCGCCGTACCAAGGATCATTCGAAGTTATGTAAAAGAGATGTTCGTCGGGAAAGTCGGTGTTGATGGGGGCACTGGTGGTGTTAGAGGGGAGGGTCGTGACAAGTTCGGCAAGAACGAGGGCCTTCTTACTCTTATCTGTTGAGAAATCGAGGTTGTACTCTTGAAGGATAACGATCCATCGAGCAAATTTTCTGTTAACTTACTGACGACTGAGCAAGTACTGCATAGGGTTGGAATCTGCGACAACTTTTGTTGTGTGAAGCAAAATGTAGTGGCGTAGTTTCTGGACTACGAGGACGACTGCAAGAGCAAGTTTCTCTTCGTGTTTATACTTCAAAGGTGGCCCTGAGAGGTTTTTACTAACATAATAAATTTCATGTGCACGATTGTCATCACCTATCTGGATGAGGACACCGACTACTGATACAGCTGATGCTGATACGTAGAGGATATAGTCGTGATTGTAGTCAGGTGCACTAATTAAAGGTGCATTTGAAAGTGCTATTTTAAGATCATCAAATAATTGTTGGGCATGGTCATCCCAGTGAAAAGGGATGTCGTGACGTAGTAAGCGAAGGAAATCGTGTGCACGTATGGAATAATATGGGACAGAGCGTATAAGAAAGTTAGCTTTGCCCTGTAGGCTCTTAAGTTGTTGTAAATTCCGGGGAGGGGGAATTTCGGTGATAGCTTGGACTTTGAGGGGGTCGACAGTAATACTGCGTTGGGAAACAATAAAACTGAGGAGATGCCCCATGGTGACACAGAATACACACTTGAGAGGATTCAAGCGGATGTTGTACTGACGACACCGTTGAAAGATGATTCGTAAGTCATCGAGAAGTTGGGTGCATTTCTTGGATTGAGCTGTGAGGTTGTCCAAGTAGGCGAGGATGATGTGGACCAGATCATGAAAGATGTATGTCATATCCCATTGGAAAGTTGCGCCGACATTCTTTAAGCCGAAAGGCATGACACGATATGAAAAAGTACCCCAAGGGGTAGTAAATGCGGTTTTATACTGATCGGCGAGGTGAATTTGAATTTGATTATAACCAGAGAATCCATCCATAAAGGAGAGAGCCTCATGGATGGCACAATCATCGATGATTTGATCGATGAAAGGCATTGGAAAGTTGTCCTTGGGACATGCGTGATTGAGATCACGAAAGTTGGTGCAAACGCGGATAGTGCCCTATTTTTTGTTAATGGGTACAGGGTTGGAAACCCATGAGGTATAGGTGATGGGGTAAATGAATCTAGCAGTGCGTAACTTGTCAATTTCGGCTTTGATAGCCGCAGCTTTGGATGGATGTAGTGGTCGTTGTTTTTGGCAAACTGGTGTAATGTCGGGCCAGGTGTCGATGCGATGTTTGACAATAGAGGGATCGAGGCCAGGCATTTTCGTGTATGACCAGGCGAAAATATCCCTATATTCTTGGAAGAGGGATTTATATGCGGTTATCTCCTGCGGAGTGCAAGCAACTCCAATGGTGATTTCCTCGACGATGCCATTTTTAATGGAAATGTCAATTTTAATGGTGGGGGAAATGTTGGCCATGTTTCCTTCTTCAAAAGAATCAGGGATGGGAATGGGATTTTTGAACCAGTTGATAGGCCCTGATGGGATAAAATCCTTGGTTTCGACCACATAAGTGGGGTTTTGGTGAGGAGGCATGGAGGCTTCCTGTGGAGAGAAGAGTGCGCAATGGTGTAGTGCATCCCAGGGAGAGTTTGGGTGGTTTAACTCTTCGAGAATTTCTTTGTCGCATTGAAAGTGATGGGAATACAAGGGGTCGTGAGGAGTGATCTCGGTGATAGTGGTCATGTGGTTGCCCCTTAATGGAGAAGTAGGGGAACATTGTTAGGAGATGGTGTGGGTTCACTCGACATAAACCATATATTGAAGTATTGAGGGGTACCTATGGTGGTTGGGTGGAGAGTGTCCATAGGGGAATGAGCAGGAGAGTTGGGGGGGTTGGGGGGTGAATCCTCAGATACATCATCTAAGAACCATGGAGGCGTTGGGAGTGCCTCGGGTTTGGGAGAAATGACATGAATATCCTCTAGTGACGAGGTAATGTCAATTATCACCTCTGTGGGTCAGTGAAGCAGGGTCAATTGGTGTTGCCTGTATTCAAAGATCATATGACACTAGTATGTAAAATGAGCTAATGAATCACAGAGAGAGCAAGGGCATTTCATACGTTCATTAGTTGAAGTGGTGATATAATGGATATCAGTGATATTTGTTGAGGAGGACGTAGCAGGACTGGGGTTGCTCTGGAAGTTTTGGCGCACTGCGGCTAATGTCTGCCGAAAGCATGGTAGTGCTAGGCAATGGTGGGTATAATGGTCATACTCTGAACATATAGCACAAGTGTATTTGGTCCTCAACCCTTTACTACTGGAAGGGAGGGTGGTAGTGGTAGGGTTAGTTGTAGTGGCAGGTGTTGGGGGAGTTTGATTGAGTGGGATTAAATTCCGTAATTCTGGTAGTGACAAACAGTTGTTGGTTTGGTGGCCCTCTTTCTCACATAGTGCGCACAGTGGTGGGATGCATGGAGGAAGTGGAGTTGTGGGCTCCTTCTTCTTTCTTCTTCCCCCAGCCGCGATAGGAGGGTTAGTGAGTGGGGGTGTGGTTGGAGTAAGAATGGGAATCGTCATGGGGATTCCTTCTTTTTGGGGTGGAAGGGATGGTCGAGGGACCATCTCTGGTGGGTGTAAATACCAAACTAGGATTTCTAACACCATATTAGGTAGTGTGAGTGTAGCGGCTACCTGAAAAGCTTCGATACCTGGTGGAGGGTAAAAGAAGGGAATTTGAGTGATGGCTTGGGGAACTGTCTCCCAAACTGGGATATGTCCTTGGGAAGTGGTGGAATCGTGGAATGGTGGGGTCGACGAGTGTGGATGAGGTTCGAGAGGAGGGGTTTCTGTGACGAGTGGGACATCAAATATGACAGAAGCCTCTGTAGGAGGGAGGGTATCCTCTGTGTGAGTTCCGTTAGATGATATGATGCAAACTTGATTGGAAGGATGAAGGAGTGGTGGTGCTCCATGGTAGGTTCCTAACAAGGATGAATCTTTAAAAATCCCAGGACCCATCTCAATGAGGGGATATGCATCGTGGCTTGTGTGAATGAGAGGAAGGAATTTATCGATGTTGGCAGATGGGTTAGGCTCATAATGTGAGACTTGGTCAATAGTAACGATCTTCCTATTGTGGGGGAACATCATTGTCCGAAAGACGGAAGATGCCACTGCCTTCATAGCGTACATGTAGCTACAACCGAACAAGATATTATAATTGAGAGGGGCATCGATAACTTCAACATCAATGAGAATAGTCTTTCCCCCAAGTTCAACGAGGACATTTTGGACGAGCCCTTTAAGAGATGATGGTCGTCCATCATAAGCTCGTAATGTGATGGCGGAGGGAATGAGTTCGGGGGAACCAAGCTTCTACCATACTGTTTTGGACATAATGCATGTAGATGCACCTTCATCGATGATACACCGATGAACTATGATGTTTCGTATTTTCATTGGTATTTGAAAAGCGATCAAGGCAGGAAGACGAGGTTCTCCCCTGTCAAGATCAAAGGTGATGAGTCGGGTATCTACAGGGTCGACTGCCCCCAAGGTGGAAAGTAATTATTTCCACTAAGTAGGACAAGTTTGGAGGACCTCCAATACTGACATGGCAGCCGGGGATTGCACTAAGTCGTCTACCAAACTATATTTATGAGCTGCCCTAGCATGTGGGTTGTGGACATTCCTGCGCAAGGGGATGCAAGGGATGCGAAGCAGTGGTTCGACGGAAGGGAGAGGGATCACCAACAGAGGTCCTTTCAGTGTAGGGTTTGTCTCTGAAGGGATTGGAGGAGACTCAGTGGGTGCATGATACTAATGATTACGTGTTTGCAGAAGAATTTCTTCCTCACTTGTGAGGAGAATTGTGCGATCTGCTGGATTGTTGGGGTTGAGATATTGTCCCGTCGGAGGTGGGGGATGTTGTGTGTCCTGTTGGGTGTTTATCACACCTTGATGTGGAATGGGATTTTGCATCATGGCAGGAGGGGGTTGTTTCATGTATTGTTGTGGTGCCTGCTGAGGGTCAGGCAATGCAGGAGAATGGGGAAGACTGCCAGAGTCTTTCAACTATTTGAAATCCACGATCTGGGATAAATGATGAGTGTAATGGCTAAACTCACCACAAAGGGCACAAGGGACTATGGTTTTAACATTGTTGTTATTTCTCCCTTGGCATTTATTATTATTTCCCCCTTGGGGGTTTTGGTTCCCTTGGTTTTGGTTGCCCCCAGTGGGTTGGTGCTGTGGGGATTAATTCCCGCCTTGACCGGGGTTGTTGTTATTCTGGTTCCATCCTTTCTTCTTGGTATTGTTTGATGGATGAGTTGGATTAGCTGTATTCAACTGTTCAAAACTTTGGTATTGTTGAACAACAGAGGGTTGAACAAAATTTACCCCCACATGAGGATGTGGGGGAGACATGGGTTGTGGAGGACCAGGAAATGGGAAGTATGGATTCTATGGTGGCATCGATCCATAAGGTACATAGGAAGGTGTAGTGCTTTCGCTAGTACTATAAGATAAGGTAGAGGGGGTACCAGAGTTTGTTTGAATAGGTGGATGTATGGGGGGTGCTGGCGGTGGTCCACTGATGAGTGGAGGTATAGAAATAGGGTATGTCTATTGATAAGGGGGTGGGGGGTAGTAAGAAGTTCCCCCGTATGCCGGCAGGTATTGAGGTGTTCCATACATTGGTGGTGGTTGAGGTTGTGGACCATGGTGAGTGGTGGCACCAATTAGTCTGTCTGCTGAGTGAGACATCCCAGGTTTGTCTTGGCCAAATGGCACAGGTTTTGGAAGATTAGGAAGTATAGTGTATAAGTA